>JAJVDC010000263.1:0-41289 GCA_021436925.1 Neofusicoccum ribis
TTTCTTACTATTTCTACTACTAATACTGCGTCTGCGAAGCAGACGCCCGCGAAGCCTCGTAACCGTCTCACGATAAAGTTAAATACACGTGATACCAACGTGACCAAAATTTAACAGTAACACTAATGTGTTTTCCAGCCATCATCAAGTTTTTAACATTATTCGAATAAAGGCAACGAAACGGGATATCGTAGTCTTTGTGGTCACGCTCGTCCCATTCCCAGTAACTGAGCCGAAAATCGTATTTGGCGCCGGTTTCCGGCGGGTAGTGCAAACAAAAAGCTCCTCCATTCTTGATAACAGCGTCTGGGAAGGTTGCGTGGGTGCGAATGTCGGTTTCTGTGAGAACGTAGGGCCCCCTGTACCGCTTGAATTCGCCTTGTGCGGCCACGAAAGCAACATGGTCGAGCTTGAGACCCGCGTACTTCTTTGGCTCCAGAGTCTTCACGTTGGAAAACGTCCCATATATAGCACGAAGCAAATGATCGCGGATATGCTCGCCCTGGGTATATGGATCGAGCCGTTGTCCGTATTCCCAGAAATGGGTGAGTGGTCGCTTCATCCGCCGGCGGGTCCTGGGGTCAGGAGGCACTATCACTGGTCCCGGTCCATTCTCAATCCCAGGCTTCGTGAGCTGTCCCCCAAGATCGGAGAAGTCCTTTGCGACCTCAGTGGCCCAGGGCACGTCTGGAAATGCGACAGGCGAGTCGGTCATTTGAGTACGGAAGAAGACGGTGTTGCCATGATGCGTCTCTTCGCGTTGTTTAGGAGCAAGACTCTCCCCGTACTCTTCTTGTGACTCCTGACCATACAGGGTTTCTGCGCCTGCGTAGTTGCCAAGCAGCGCCCTTCCCGAGCAGTCAACGAACACCGGTGCTGTGAATCGTATTTCCCGTCCGCTCCGCGCATCCCGTACGTCAATGGAAATGATTTTCGAATCTTCAGTAGTGACATTGAAAACAGTGTGTTCCAAGAACACTGCCGCATTCGCCTGACCGTCGATAAGATGCCGCGCCAGCAAGTCGCCATCGGGAGCCCGTTCAGAGATTTCATCGATCAAAGGTCCGGTTACACCGCGTGGGTGAAGTCCGATTTCGATGCTGGCGTTACCACCCAGGTAAGGGCGGTTGTGAACCAGAGCCACGCGCTCTCCCAGTCGAGCTGCCGCAAGTGCAGCAGTAGATCCGACCACACCACCCCCGATTACAACAGTATCGAAGCGCCCAGCATCAACAGGCTTCTCAGGAAGTCTGCGAAGTCGCCGTCGCCAAGCTCGTTCCGTCTCATCTGCGCACGCAGGGGGAGCGTCATCCTTGCGGCTGAAGAAAATAGCGTCGCATCGTCCGCAGAATCCGGTCAAGTCATGCAACTCCAGTTTGACTGGACCCGTCAGCAACTCCACTCTTCCGCCAAGTTGCCACGTCCAGTCTTTGTCGTTTGCACCAAATTCAGTGTCAAGCGGTCTTCCGTTGATCGTGAGGGTGAAACGTCCTGGATGATAACCGGGAGCCCAATCTTTCGCTCGCACCCAGATGTTGTATTCGCCAGCTTCTACAACCGAGATGATTGTTGTAGCATCTGCGACTGGGTTCCCATTGCCATGCGCAAGCAGGTAGGGTGATCCCATCTCGAGCTCGAATTGTGAATCCAGAACCCAGCCGCCATAGTCGTCGAAGGCTTCAGCCTCAACCAGGATTCCCGAGGGCAGTCCCATTGTGATCCGTAGCTCTTTGCTTGACTGCACGGGAAAGGGTTCAGATGTCTTGCAGCTGGCAATAAAGAAACAGAGAACGATGAGGATTGATAATTGTAAGTTTGTTTGCATAGCCGAGGTCATCTGAGCCAATGAGTCCTCAGTGTCATGCGGAGAAATCTGAGAAACCGCGCCTACTTGATTACTGAACAACCCTATCAGAGCGCGCCGAAATGTTCAAGAGACCATGGTTCTTGGCAGAGCTATGGTGTAGCACCCCAAAAGAGGTAATTCGAGAGAGCTCAGTACAGCCATGATGATATCATCCGGTGTCGTCATCGAGCTATCGCCGAAAGCTCCATGGCCGAGTGCTGCTGGAAGAAATGGAAAAAAAGCTCTTCACGAATGTGGGGTGTTGTTGCCATTTGTTATATCTATTAGGAGGTTTCCGCCTCCGGACACCGGCAGAGCCGGCTTCCACGGCGTTATACAAACGCTCCAGTTCAGTAATTGCTTCGTCCGCTTCGATTTCAGTGAATGCATTTTCAACAACCATGTATCCGTGCCTAATGATATACCCAATCAATTTCTAGAATTGCGGACTTGGCGGTGAGGATTTTCGAGCGAGCTGCTGTTCAGAACCAACTTCCCGGCTGACAATAAAATTATTTCAAGGTTTTGAAGATAGACGCTGATGGTAGCTGCGGTCCCCAAGTTGCTATTCTCATGAGCTCAAGAGGTGCATCGAGCGGAGTAGCGCGCATAAATAATGTCTCCAGCTTCAAAAAGCGGGGATGATTCGGCTCGCCCGGCCGATGCAAAAATAGCTGCGTTTAGTCAATTCGCATTCTGGAATTGTGGAGTAAAGCATCAGCACGCATCATCCACTACGAGAAAAAACGGAGTCATGAATAGAGTATGATAGCAGATGACCGGACGATGTTTGACCATGATGTCTCCGCCGGAACAATCACGTGCACACACAACATCGGCCTCTTCAAATCCGAAAACTCAATAAGGATTCTACATCTTCCTTTCAACATTTGATGAGGCCTTCACATTTTGCCTGCTTTGACATGAACGTACACAATATGCAACGGCGCGACGCGCGCGCGGAACAGCATGTTGGTTGATGTATCGAAATTTTTTTTAACAATCTACATCTACACGTAACAAGTCTAAAGGTATAACATCACGCATGAGCCACATTATCAGTCCAAAGCCCAATGCTTAGAACCCAGGGGCATTGAGGAACAAGCCCATAAGAACTCCTCCAAGTGTTCCGGCGATGGGGATGGTGGCGATCCATGAGAGAACCAGCAGGCCCACACGCTGGAAGTTGACAGCCTTCAGCGTGCCGTTGCAAAGTCCAACGCCGACAGTGGCGCCAGTGATGCACATAGACGTGGAGACAGGGAGGGAGAATTGCGAGAAGACGAGGACGGTGATGGCGGCACCCATCTCCATGGAGCAACCTGTGAAAGCAGAGAGTGAGCAGATGCACATGTCGCGTCACGGGGGAGGGAGACATACCTCTGCTGGGCGAGTGGTAAGTAATCTTGTTGCCCATGACCTTCATGATGTTGTAGCCGTAGGTGATGAGGCCGAGGGAGATGGTGGCAGAAAGAACAGCAAGCTGCCAGACAGGGACTGGAGCCTTGGCCGCAGCGGCGTCGCCGGTGGACCAGGCCGAGTAGATGACGGCCCAGGGTCCGACCGAGTTTCCAATGTCGTTGGCGCCGTGGGCGAAGGAGGCGGTGCAAGCCGTGAGAACCTGGACAAACGAGTAGGTGTGCTCAACCTCGTTGGGGTACTTCTCGGCGTTTGCGTACACGCGCTTCATGCGCTCGCCCTCCGGAGTGCCGGCGATACCGGTCTGGGCAGCGTGGATGTCGTAGTGGAGGCCGTAGAGAGCACCGCACACGATCATGGCGGGAATGCGCTTTGCGAGGATCTTCATGTTGTGGACCTCGTAGAGCTGGCCAGGGCCCATGGGGTTCTCGTGCAGCGTGCGCATGGCCCAGCCAATGGGGCCAGGCTTCTGCCTCAGCTTTGCGTGCAGCTTCTCCTCACCCTTAGCCATGAGGTCTTTGTAGTTGGCCTGCGTTGCCTCGATGGCAACAAGCTTCTTCTCGTTGTCCATGGGCGCGATGTCCGGGGAGTCTCCAGCCTCGGCTCCTTTGACGCCAAGCTCAGTGATGGAGTCCGGCGAGCGAGTGGAGACCTGTTCGTCCTCTTCCTCGTGGACGACAGCGTAATTGGGAACATGGGCCCGGTCGGCATCGGCAGGTGCAGGGCGCTTGAACAGCAGAGGGCCCTGAATGAACATCCACCACTTGACAGTGTAGTCCTTGTTGATGATCCTGGCGTGCACGAAGGGGACGAAAAAGAACGCCGCCAGAGCGCAGACACCGCCGCCAGTACCCATGGTGACAGCAGCCACATACCACGAGGGCTTCTTGTTCAGGCCGAGATTGGGCGAGCCCTTGTAGACGATGGACAGCGTGCAGACCGTGCCGGCGATGAGGAACCAGAAGGGCGAGGTGTACACAGCCCATGGCACGGGGTTCTTGCGCATGTGGACCACGAGCTTGATCAGCATGAAGATGGTGGCACCAAAGCCGGCGGCGATGGCAGGAGCCATTCCCAGGCCGGCAAAGATGGCACCGAGACCCTTGCCGTTGTTCCAGCCCCATTGCACCTCGGAGGCTCCGACAGTGGCAACACCCACACCCGCAACGGCCGAGATGAGCGAGTAGGTCGAGGAGACGTGCGCAGAGTGCCGTGTGCACCACATGACCCAGGTCGAGGCGGCGGCGAGCGCGCACGTGAAGGCCAGCATCTGCACGCCGGCGTTGTCGCGGAAGGCCGAGTTGGGGATGATGCCGTTCTTGATGGTGTCCGCCGTGCGGGCGCCGACCGTGATTGCTCCGAGCATCTCGAATATGGTGCCGAATATCATGGCCTGTCTGTACGAAATCGATCTCGACGAGACGCTGGTGGCCCAGGCGTTGGCAACATCGTCTGCGCACTCAATCAGTATCAGGCCCCGGAACGAGGGCGGGGCTGCTCACTGGCGCCGTTGTTGTATGCATCGAGCATGGCAAAGAACGTGCCGATAACGAACACGTAGGTGTACTGGTCGAGTGCCATCTTGACGGAGGTGAGCGGGTGCCAATGGGTGCTGGTTCCGGACGCTGGGGAAAGGCAAAGGCAGCGAGACAGGGCTTTTATGGGACAACCGACTCGCCGTTCGGCTGCCCCGAGCTCTTCCGGGGACCCAGCAAGGCATTGCGAACGTCGTATTCAGAGACGTGCCACGTTCTCGTTTCGCCCATTCGATTCGACATTGGATCTGATACAGTCGGATCGTGTGCGCAGGCGTGCCACTAACGAAAAATCAACATGGCGCCAGAAGAGCAGCCAAGAGCACTCCCGCTTACGCACGTTGACTGGTGGCTTTCGGAGGGGGACCAAAGAGGACTCTGCACCCGTGGACTGGTGCAAAGGCTGAGGTGCCGTTGGCGGACGAGACACTTGGCGGAGGTGGCACTGGGCGGAGCCGCTTGGCGGGGAGATGCTCAGCGGAAAGGGGACTTGGCGGGGCTTGGCCGCATGCTTTAAGCCTTCCAATGAGCGCGCCTCAAATCTACACGTGGGTGATATGGACGGTTCTTATCGGGACGTCGCCTTCTTCTTGGTCCTCGCCATGCGTGGTCCCGTACCTGCCCAGATCGTCTTGCGGCGTCTTCATGCGGGCATTGCGACTGATGTTCCCAGCGCGCCTCGCGTCTCGTCTCCCAGAGATTCGCGGATGATGCCGACGCCGCCAGAATCCCACGCGCAACCGGCCGGTGGATAGCCAGCTGACAATTGCTTTTGGGACTGATGCTGCCCGCTCTAAGTCCGCCGAGCTGAGTATCGCCCTGACGCACATAGTACGCTGTAAACGTTCGACGGCGTGCACAGAGCGCTCGCCGGGGTCATGCTTTCCAGTGTATGCCGAGAGCGAGGAGGATAGGCTGTACTCAGAGGCCACACGTGTTGGCTGGACCTGGAAAGTGAAATTCTGGAATATGCTTTTACCTGCATCACACCGCGGGATCCGGAAGAGGCACTGTCCACAATACCGAGTCGCCAGATGTCAATCTCGGCGGTCTCTAGACAGCTCCCTGTGATAGCCACCCGACTTTGGCGTCTCGAGCCGGCCCTGAGGGGGCAGCATCATGACATGTCGTGATGCCCCCTCGCACCCCTGGAATCTGCAGCCCTATGCAAGGTCGCGAACTCCTTTGCCAATGTTCTATCAAGACTGTACACCAAGAAAGCTTGTTGACGACAAGACAATGTATGAGGTAGGATAGGAGGAGGTGCCCATGTTCATAGCTAATTCTTAGCGACGCGTGGTCATCGAATCCTCGTAGCTTGTTGTCCGCCTCGATCGCGTGGCATTTCTTGGTATGACTGCGGATACTGTAACTTTACAAGGCCTATTACTATTTGTGCTCGTTCAACCAGTCTGTTGATTCCTATTTTCAATATCGAGATTTTACAGCGCGCCTTCACCATTCCCAGTGTCCTCGGTACGCACCCGGTCCCCAACGATACTCTCTGTGGGATCTTGGCGCATGAGTAGACCGACATGTCCACTACAAGGTTATCCGTGATGGAGTTATCCTTCGGCCACCACGATCTCCAGGCAACAGAGATAACTTCTACTGGTGTATTAAAGGAGTTTTTAGTCGTCAAAGAACTTGAACAAGCAATCAAGGTAGTGTAGGCGTGATTGGTATCCTTCTCCCAGACTGCCTTATTGACGAAGCAGATCCCAAAGGATCTATGGCATCAGTGGGCGGTGCCCGTCCAGGATAAGGATTCACTACGAGATGCGTTCGTACGTGTCGAAGTGCGGCTTTCCAATGGCAGATCTGGACGAGGACTTTTCAGCTGGCGGTTACAGGGGTGGAACTGGTTATTGCGACATGTAGGTTTCTGGAGGAGAAGTCGGGTCAGCTTGGATGGCCTTAAAGTGGGTTGCAGTGGCATCGATGTGATAGATAGAAACCCGAATTCCTACATTGTGAGGAACGTAGGCAGCAACTGGTACGACTGTGGGCCGTCACACCCGCTCATACGAGCCGCGCCGGACTAGTCAGTACTCCTGCGAGGCACGATCAAGGGAGGTGAGCTTCTGAAGCTAGACGAACGCGTTGGATAGAGGCCGCAAGGGCCGTCCGACATCGTGGCGCATAAGTATAATCCTAGCAAGCTAGTTGGCAGGTGGCCAGAACAATCGAGTGAACTCCGCCATAGTCTTAAGCGCTTAGTCAAATATTGATCAACGTATGTACATATAGCCGAGTCTCGGGCGGTACAGTACGCGAGTGCTCTATCCGGGTGGTATACCGCACACGCCAAACGCCACTATCTCCCCGAAGGTCAGCAGATACATGGGTTGCATCTTACGCTAAAATAGAAAGCTCAACTACTCACTGCTGGAATTTGGCGGCGATGAAAGGGTACTGGAGGTATTGCGCCAGAGAAGTGAACTTCCCTCCCACAGATACGTCTACTACAAAGAACGAGAGAAATATCGCTTGAGCAGAATATGGAGCCGGCGGTTCTTATGAAACGGAAGACCCCGTGCTGATCTACGAGGTGTTATTGCAAGCCATCTGTTCTGTGCGGGTGCCAGGTGGCGAACCTTCCGGGTAACTGCGGCGTGCGGGAGTTCTGATTGGGCAGGACGACCACCCCAATACCGACTCAACCCCGGCCGTCGTTCCAGGCAGCTAGATGCTAGACGTCATCATTCAATTGCACGGTAGCGATGACAGATTATTAGCACATGCAATCACAGCGCAAAAGCTGCACGGTTAATGGTAGAGATCAATTTGTACACTGCCTGGAATTCGTTTCCGTTTGCATCTACAAGGACGTCATACTCTCTTCCTAGCTCGCCAGTGGAAACACGTCAAGAGTCTTAATTTAGGGAGATCATATTATATTTTCTCGGTCTAGAGCGCTTCGACACTAGATATTGTGCTATTCTAGCAAGCCTTAAGAGCCTGCATCCTCTCCCACTACTGTTTACGGTGAAGCCCGCCAGTATCGCCAGTGTCGTGAATAGCGTTGGGAACAGCGCGTTCGACGCTTTCTGGAAGCTTCTCCTGAAGCTTCTGCGGGACAATGGATGCGGCGCCGCCGCCCTTCGCGTGGCTTTTGTTTGTGGATTGACCTGGCTCGGCGCTAGTAGGGTGGACCTGGAGACAGTAAGCACTGAGAGATCATTTGATCGCGGTGTAGACCTACAGAATCTGGGAGAGAGTCCTCAAGACCTTTGGGGGCTTGCTTCTGCACAGTTCCAGGCACCTTGGAGTTTCCGGTTGCGTGCGAAACGCCCTGTCCTCTTTGGTTCTCGGCCATGATGCTAGTTGGCTTGAGTTGAAGTCTGGATAACGTCGTCGAGAAATCGAATTCGTGATGCTACAAGTGTGATCTATCAACAAGAACGGACGCCTTCATATATCACCCACTCGACGCATTCCTCTAGTGTTGCTAAAGTCATGACGTACGGCGCTCGTCAGCGTACCGGTCTAAAATTATCCGAAGCAGGAGGTTTTATCCCTAGCGCACCATTTCCTGACCCCCGCGACAGCCGAAAGTGAACGAATCAACGCTGCTAAGCATTACTCTGTCATCCTCGGATCTTTGTCGTAACAATTCTAGTCTCTGTGTCAACTCTCCTAACGACCTCAACAGCCAGCATCACGACGTTGACTGCAGACTCCAGCGGTCACAAATCAGGCAATATCTTGATAAAAATCTCTGATGAGGCTGCCAGTGCGTTCTAGGTACATCTCCAGATGACTGGGTAGTGCAAGGATACGCCAGTCCGGAAGCAACGGAGGGCAGTGCCGAGCTGGGACGTAAACCACAACATCGCCGAGTTCATGATCCCGATGGCTGCTCCGAACCAGCTTTTCTACGAGCTTGGTCTTACCTCCATTAATGATCTTCCCACCTTTTTCCTGAATATGCAGACGCCGCAAACTCCCTCGCATCTTCTCAACGATACGCCGAAGAACGTCCCAAGTTCGACAACGTCGACAAGGCCCAATGCCGTGGAGTTATTCCGCTTGTCTGCAAGGCAACACTGCATTACAGCTTAAAGGAAGAATCCAGCCTCATCAGCATTGCATTTGACGGGGAAATGATTGGTTGCGGCTCGAACACGACCTCCTACCCCCCCGAAGATGACGATGAACCAGAATGCCGCAAACCAAAGTGTGACGGGACCCAAAAGAAGTACATGACTGAAAATGAAAAGAATTTCCCTTGATACGTGTCCACTTCCTGGTTTACTCATCCTTCCAGCATCCTTCCAGGCAATTTTACTAGGACATGCAGGAACAAATGTTGATAGCCACGTGAAGGAACTTCGAGCTCAACGGGAACAGATGCGAGGTTTGGATCACTCAGACTCATGGCACATGTGCTCGGAATGATTCTTCCTTTGCGTAACCAAACTTCACAACGAGGATTGAACAGAGATAGGAAGCAGAGACCGGACTGTTCTCGCCGCTGACAAGCTCATTGCCGTCAACAGCCAACTCCCGAAGGTGTTAATCATCAGGTCCAATCCCGGGACCGATGGCGGTATCCATCTGCCTTACGCTGTTGAGGATTGCTGGGACTCTACTAATGACGCCACCAAATCATCAAACTGCGAGACTCGTTCCTGCACACCAGTAGGAGAATTGCCGGTCGGACCTCTCTGTTTGGCAAGGGACCTGAGGGGATACACGTTAACAGACCCACGAAATCACTTGTCATTTTTCATTTTGAATTTCGTGATGTTCCGTTCGTTTTTCGCCAGATTTCTCAGGTAGGGGAGGCGTTTCTTCGCAGCGCAGGAATAAAAATTACCGCGAATATGCTCCTCCGGGAGCAAATGTTTTCAACAGCACAAGAATTACTATGCAAGCACAACTAAGGCTACGATGACCTCCCTACACAGTATTTAGTAAAAGAAAGGGCAGATGGTCACTCTAACGTGGTATCGGCGTCTGTCTTGGAGCGAGGCAAGCATTGCTGACCTCGCCGGGTCGTCGCGGCGTGCGGAGGTTCTGATTGGCCAGATTGCCATTTTCCCTGCACAGACTCATCATACAAGAGCCTATAGCTTTCAGTGGCTTATATCTTCATGTTTGATGTTGGATCTGGCCCCAGGAAGGATTCTAGGCCCTTGTATGCCGGTGGCTCTGAGACAGAACTGGGCTGCTCGGCCATCTCTAATTCGGACCGCTGACTGTGGTAATATTGGTCGTACCTTAGTCGCATCGATAGTGAAAACCTGAGGCCGATCTCGCCTTAATACAGTTGGCGTCTTTGAAATGTCGCGGCTTCTGCTGAGTTGCTGCCGGAGCCTCTGAGTGTTGCTCTACCAGAAGGGAACGTGCTTACCCGATTACGCCACCCGAATCCTAAAAAAAATACGTGTCCGATAGTGCTCATATCAGATCTAGATAAAAGTTAAGGTTGTTGTAGCTAGCATCTAAGCCTTGGTCCGGATCCTACTTTATACAGAAGGATTTTGGATGCGGTGTTAGCGTACCGAGCCGGCAGTCGAGTTCGGCTCGATGGAGACCTCACTGGACTTCAGACGAGCCTCACCCCTCAGTGACTGTGTTTAGTGAATCTATGCAACTGACATACAGAGAAGATGTATTGGAGTAGCGGTCTCAAATGATCTGAAAGTGCATACCACAAAGATCTGTGCTGAGTTTAACGGTAATGGCCTCCACATGAAAACGAAAACTGTCACGCTCCATCAGTAGCCTCCCGAAGTTGAAAATTGCTGCAGCAACTTCCCGATCTGGTACAAGCGCTGACATATACTGCCATTATCTCAAGGTGCGTCAAAGCCGCTCATTCTGTGCACAACTCAATGTATAATTGTATAAAAAAAAAAAAAAAAGAAGAAGAAGTATAAGCTACACCATCAATAGCACGGGTGCGGAGGTTGTGTGGCAGCTCGTGAAACGGCCGGGTCATCCTTCGCATCGAAGGACGCTTCGAAGATCGACGATATGAGAGAATTCGAGCAGCCCTTCCAGATGACATGGAACCCTTGCGTGTGCCGCGCATGCGAAAGAAATGATCTCCGACATGGGCCATCTCGTGCACAAGGCCGAACGGTATTTCCGTCAACACGCGGCCCCGGACACGCTTATTACTCCTGCCGTACGACTACATGCTGAACCTGAAGGATGAGCACGCATGCAATTGCAGCACAGCGGAGTCCAATGCGCCAGGCGCACGCCAAGTGACTGTGTGAGCCTGGCATCGATGTCCGCAGCGCTCAGACAGGGCTGGTCTGCGGTCGCAGTGGTTCTGGCATCGGAATCGGCAGGACGGCTACCTGCTGGGGCTATTGGGAGGACCCCCCCATTCCTTCGCCGTCGAACTCCGGGGGCTGGGACGCAGGCTGGTTGTGGATGTTGTAGCGGCGTTCCTGGCGCGCCCGCTCAAAGCTTAGCCTTCTAGAGCAGCTGATTGCGGGGTTGACGCCGGCGCCCTTTTGGACAGACGCTGCCGTTTCCGGCCCAGCGCGCTGTAGCTGCTTTTGCAAAAGCCACGGCAGGAATCGGAGGATCAGCACCGGCATTTTACCGCAGGACTGGCCACATGGCTGCGCATGGCGGCGAAAGGCCCGGTTGCACGGAGACGAAGAGGAGGGGGCGCGGAAGGTCAGCCCGTCGGGTGCCAGGAGACTCCTCCGTCCACTCCAGCTGCGGCGGCTTTCCAAGCCGAGCGTGCCTGCCCCACAGCGGCTCGCCAGCTAGGGTTGGGCTGCCAGATCAGCGCGGATCAGCGCCTTTCCCGCCATTAATACACGCGACTACCAAACGGGAGGGCTGCAACGTCGTTCGGCCACCCGCGCTACGCACACTTTCCCCTTGGCCGGTTGGCCGTTTGCTGACATCTGGCCGGCATTGGGCACCATCTCAGCCGTCATCATGTTCATCTCCAGGCTGTTGCGTCAGATGGCATGCTGAGCACCTGGCCGTTGGCTGTGTCTGGGCGTTCCCGATTCCAGCCTGGTGGCGCTGCAGAACCACATCCGACCCTCCCCGTCGGGGGTGTCCCTTTCCTCCGGGGCCCTGGCTTCGCCACCAGCCCAGCGAATTCGCCATGCTCAGCCAACCATGTGGAAGCTCGGACGCTCTTCGGGACATTTCTCGAGCTGCAAACGCGTCCTTGGTCCTCCCGTCCTGCCGGCTGTGCTTGGTCTCTTGCTAGCACCGGCACCATTCGATCCTTCCAAAAAGAGCCCGCCAGCCAAGCCTTCAAGCCGCGCAGCAGCTCGTAAAATATTCCCGCTGCCCCTGGCATCCGTGCTGCGTCCTCAAAATTCAATTCTCTCCGTCATTATGGTCTTTTTGGTCCATTGAAGAACGTCACACTGGTGGCTCTTCAACAAGCCAACGTCTAGGAAACGCCTAGACTCCGACCCTTCCACTACTAGCAACAGCTGTGCTTTAGCCCATCTTCCCGCATCATTTGAGCTCCACTCTTCTGGTCAACCGGCCAAGTCTCGGATTCACCACCATGATGCAGCTGGAGGGCCGCGCTCCGGAGTTCTTCACCATACTGGTGGTCATGATAGTATTCGCAGTTGTCTCCACCGCCTTGAGAGTGTTTGTCAGATTACGACTGGTCAAAGCCTTTGGCATCGACGACTACTTCATGGTCGCCGCAACTGTAAGTGCTTACAACCCGAGAAGCCGGTCTGGTAAACGATCTTGACTCTGCATGCAGCTCGGGTTCATCATGTTCACAACTTGTGCTTTGGGCGGCATCCGCTATGGCACAGGCAGACACATGGCCGGACTCACTCCGGAAGACATGATGAAAGCGCTTCGCGTAAGTCAAGTGTTCGCGATGGCTCGCCATCTACTGACATCATGGTGCAGTACTGGTGGCTCTGCTATGTGGCCTACACCAGCACAATGTTTCTTGCCAAAATATCCATCGGCTTCTTCCTTCTCCGCGTCACCGTTGAGCGCGTACACATCTGGATCATCAGAACAGCCATGGCCATCACCGCCCTCACTGGAATCATCTTCTTCTTTGTCACTGTCCTCCAGTGCAGCCCGGTCTCCTTCTTCTGGAGCAAGGCAGTCGGTGGCAAAGGCACCTGCCTGGACATTGAGGTAATCATCGGGTTGACCTACTTCTACTCCGCCGTCAGCGCGCTGTGCGATCTCACGTTCGGCATCCTCCCGATTTTCATGCTCTGGAACCTGAACATGTCCCGGCGCACCAAAATTGCACTGGCTCCCATCCTGAGCATGGCCTGCATCGCTTCTGCTGGAATCATCGTTCGAATGGCCTACGTCAAGGATTTCAAGGACCCTGACTTTCTCTGTACGTGCTCCATAGCCCAGTCTCCGTTCCAGAGTTACTTTGCGCTAACCCAGAGTCAGACGCAACCATCGATATTGCCATCTGGTCTGACATTGAGGAGGGACTGGCTATCACCGCCGGGTCTCTCGCCTGTCTACGGCCACTTTTCCGTTTCGTCACGGCGAAGCTCTCGACATATGGCTTCGGCACCGGGAATCAATCGGGAGCAAACCACAAGAGTGGAAGTAAGCAGCCAGAGACATTATGGCCAGGGAGTCAGAAGAGCAAGATCAGAGGAGTGAAAGATAAAGGAAGGCCGTGGAGTCTTCTTGAGACGCAAAGTCCTGTTGGCGAATACGGTGACTTCGAAATGATGACGAAGGAAGCTGCTGCTGATGTGAGAAGTGTTGAGACAGGGATATCGGATACTCAGTCGTCTAGTAGGATAATGGTGTAGGCTGCACCTCTGTTCAAGATTTCAATGCGCTACGAGTCTCCTTTTATCTTGTAATACTCAGTGTTCGTCATATGGAATTTATGAGGTAGCTTTGGCAAACAAAATACTTCCTCCTTCATCTACGGCGTAAGATGATTTTACGAGCTTTCTTAAATGAGTTTTACGGCGTTGCTGACGTTTATTCACAGCCGTTGAGCTGTCAAGATACAGTAATCCAAAGATTTCATGTCGTGAGAAGGGCAACTGATAAATTAATCTCCTGGTCAGGATGAAAAGAACGCTCCAGCAGGACCCAAGTAACAATTCTTCCTGCACAGAACACTAGCATTGGTCAGGTATAGACAAACAAAGCTCCTCTACACCTCAGTCGTATTGTCGCTTTTCCGCTGCCTCTCCCTGTCCAGCGCATTCTGCCTCTCAATCGAACGGTCCACAAATCGTTTCAACCCAAGCCAAGGGCTATTGACTGGGCTTGGTCCGGTGAACACCAGCATGTCGTACAAAAAGCTTCCGGCAATAGCACCCACAAAGGGCATAAGCAGTGGGATCCAGAAGTAATATCCACCACTCGTCCACACCTCACGAGGGTATCCTACCGCACTTGATAGCAGACGTCCGGAGAAGTCTAGAGCCGGATTTACAGCTCCGCTATCAAACTGTCAGTATTCACGGCCGACACTTGTCACAGGCTGGATACTTACCCGGTCTCCCACCCAAAGGCAACACCAATTCCATAGAAGAGAAAGAACATGGCTAGTGGAAAGAAGTTTCCGCCAGCCTTTGAGATACCGTTGTTGTAGTCATCCTTGAGCGCAGAAACAACGACGGTCACCAGCCCTGTTGGAATGATGACGGAGAAAACCTGAGAGGTTTGCGTTGCAAAGTCCTGCGGATAAGTAGCCAGGATCTGTGCCGTAGCCTTCGAGGTCGGCGGAACTATCCGGTTGCCCGGACCAGAGTACCAGTCAATGGCAGAGACGTAGTTTCCGTATATCAGGGCCGTTGCAGCGAATGCACCCATAAATTGAGCAAAGACGATTGAGGGAAGTGATCTCCATGGCAAACCACGGAATATGCAATTGGTCAGTGTAATTGCCGGGTTCAGATATGCTCCCGAGTCACCGGCGACATAGATCCCGAGCATCACTCCAATGCCGGTGCTAAATCAGAGTCAAGAACTGCAGGAGAAACATCGGGGGCGGACATACCCCCACGGCACAGACATGAATGTCCCGTACCCAAACCCACCAGGCGCTGTGTCCATGCCAGCACTCAACAGCGATTGCGCAATGCTACCGTTGTAAAAGCATGTGAGTACCATGACACCCAGGAACTCTGCAAACGGCTCTTGCAGTGTTGTCCGGACCTTGGACCACAGGAGACGTTCAGCACCCGTGTAGTGTTTCTTCAGCGGCCGGTTCTCGTCCAGGCCTACCAAAGCCCGCGCACTTCTCCGACGGTCGCGGCGGCATTCGGAACTTCTCTCGGGCGAAAATGGCGACGGTGATTGTTCTGGCGACTTCTCTGGTGCTTGGGCATTTGTTCGATCTGGCGAATCGACATCCCAGTCGAGCGGTCGGGACACCATTTTGCAGTCGTAGCGGGGTGGCTGCAGTGGAAACGAAGAGTAGCGGACATATGGGAATGTGGGACTGAATATCGAAATTGCAGATTATTTATGGGAAAGCTGAGATTTCGCATCCAAAATTCGATGGCGTCTCTATGACGACACGTTGTCAATATCGAGATCCTGATAGCCGCTGAGCCCCACTTGAGCGGAACAGATGCCCGATGGCAAAACGTGCATCGAAATGGTTGCACCCCTGTCTGGGAGAATCGCGATGGAAAAGATGGGGCAGAAGAGCGCAGCGTCTTCAATTTCACCCGTCTACTGATTCAATTTTCGGGCGCGGGACCATCAAATCACCGTGATGTCGTCTTAACGTATACTCGTGGAGAAGCTCGAAGTTCCGGCAGGTCTGTACCTGAGCTGTGTCGACATACTGGTTGTGAATTCCCGGTCGCCACTTCGTCGGGATGATCGTCGCACCTCCGGAACACTGGATGACCTGCCGTAAGTGGTCGATGCAGTGGTCTTCGAGATCGCCATATCAGCTCAGATCGAGATGCATAGGTTTGCGGATGAGACATACGCTGGTGGGTCATGTTGTGGTGGGGCGTCTCCGGGTAGTAATCTCGGTGGAGTGCCATACGTAGTTGGTTCTGGAAACAGGTTCAGTCACTGATGGGGACATGCATGGAGCTGAAAAGCTTTCTCACCAAGCAATGCAGACTGTGGAACATGTCAAACCTGCCAACAGGAGTAAGCTTTATGCGATAACCAAGAAAATCTGGGAACATACCCTCCTGTGAAGCCACCCACGGCCTGATCACGGTAAACCTCGTAGTCCTCTCCCCACAAACTCTTTGCTTCGTCCTCGGTCAGCGAGAAGTACCGGCCATCAAGTATATTTCGCCAGGCCTCGTCGACATCCCCGTTAGGCTCGCCCACGTAAACGCGCTCCCCCGGTGCGTCGATGAGGAACAGCTCTCCATCTTCTGTAAACTCCACGCCTCCTGTGAATTTCCTTTGCTCAATCTTAATCAAAGACTCCGACACTGTAGGCAATGGTGTCAGCTCTGTCCGGCTTGAGCTGCGAACGTCGCCACTTACACAAAACGTTCTCCGTTGCGAACCCTGTCTCATATGTCCCCATCGCTTGCGCAATGTCTTGTTTTTCATTCCACCTGGCTACCAGAACTCCCAAGATGAACATGACCACGGATTGGGCAATCCATGCCGCAACAAACATGAATTTTTGTTTCCTGTGCTCTGAGATCGATTGGTGTTGGTGGTGTCGTAGATCTGCTGTCCCGGTCTCATCATCGATCTGGCGGCACTTGCCTTCCTGGGAAAGGAAGGGAACTCTGACTTCGTCCAGCATCATTCTAGATGAGTAAATGAACAGAAATGAACAGAATACCAGGAGCGTGGGGATTCTTATGTCTTGTACTGATTCATGCCCCTTCCGACGGGCCGCGCACGCCTTGCCTTTTGCGCCGCAGCAACTGACTCGGAATACGATCTGACAAGATCGCCAAGCACTATGTATACTTCCCAGACTGCAAGTAAAGCACTGATGTTCCATGGAATGGCGGCATTGTACAACCCCAAGATGCGCAGGTGCATTTGCTCTGAGTTGACGGTACCATAGGGTGCGATTATCTGTGTATGCGGATGCATGCGCCCTATCTGCGCGTGTTGCCGAGCGTTCCAATTCAGCGGGAGCTTAGACGGGATGCCTTACAGATTGTATATTATGCGATGGACCCTTAAGGTTAATGCATTTCACATGAAACATCCTCATTCTGTTCTCGATGCCTGCTTCCTTTCCCCTCTCCTCGTCCCTTAAGAAGCGCAGCGGCGGTCGAGCAATACCACCCGTCGCTTCAAGTCCTCAGGGCTTACCCGATTTCCGGGCACGGAAACACATGCCCAACGGTGGCGGGGCCATTGTCCAGGTATCCAACAGCTTCTTGTCGAAATCCTTGCCATCCGCAGCCGACGCAAATCTGATGTTGTATCGCAACGCTAGTCTTGCTAGCACACTTCTCATCTCCCACATTGCGAGTTGTTTGCCAACGCAGTAGTACGTTCCTAACGCCTTGATCAGCCACCCTGTCGAAACTTCAACTGCGGATCCGCACTCACCAATCTGGAATGGGAAGAAGGCCGTCCGATCTTTTACCATTCCTGCCTTCTCGTGGTGTCCTGCAATCCAGCGCTCTGGTATGAATTCGAGCGGCCGCTCAAAGTAACGCTCGTCTCTCTGAATCACCCACTGGGGCATCCACACATCCACGTTTCCAGGAATGTACAGATCGTCATCGATGCGAAAGCCATCTGGCGGTGTCATGCGCGGGGCGCCGTTGGGAATAGGTGGCTTCAGCCGGAGTGTCTCGTTGATGATACCGTCAAGAAGGGGAATATCCTTGGCTTTATCGTGGCTGTAAGACGCATCTCCATCTGGAAACAAGCCATCTACCTCTGCCTGCAATTTAGCGTAGATGGGTGGATTCAAGGCAAGGTAGTAGAAGGCGTTGACAAGGGCGCTATATGTAGTGTCTCTGGCAGTACGTAAGCAAAATGTGTGCAGATCTTACAGAAAGTATGACATACGCTCCAGCGATGACAAGTGAGCGCGTGTCCTCGTGCAAGGCCTCCGGCGTTGGTGCTCCATTCGGGCTTCCTTCCTCAAACGCTCTGATTAACCAAGAGATGATGTCTTTCGGAGCCTCGGACTTATCCGCTTGAAAGGCCTACGCATAATATTAGTACATGCGCGTTTGAGGGGAAGAGTTAAGCATGCCTGCTGCTTTTCCTCGACGAGCTGCCGGCAGTATTGCACAAAAGGGCCCCAGTACACGTCTCCGAGGCCAGGCATGTGACTAAGAACATTGGTTAGCCAAGGAACAGGGAACAGGATGCCCATGGAGGCCATCGCTGTTCGGAGTCCTTTTATTGCCGGGCTCTCTTTGGCTGAACGAAGGTTGCCAAAGTCTTTTCCAAAGCCGATCACGCCCATCAGGTCATACGTGAGCCAGGCAATACGATCCGTGATGTTAATGCGTTGGCCGCGTTCGCACGAGATCTGGTCAAGAAAGAGGCCGATTGTCTTCTGCATCTCTGCATCATACTTCGCGAGCTCTGTGGAGACGTCAACACGAGCCGTTTGAGGCAATGGACCCTCACATACCTTTCATCGTCACCGCCATCTCCCATGGTCTCCTTCTCCGACGGTGATCTTCAAAGTCCCTTGTCGCAAGCATACCGATACGCTCTTGTTTCCAGTCGGTTTGCTGGTACAACATGGTCTTGCGGAACGATGCTACTTGCGGAAGAGCCGACACACGAGCAATGGAAACCTCACGAGGACCTGTTTTGAGTCAACAATACTCGAACGACGTGTTGGATCATTCCTCTGACCTGTTCTCACTACATCTCCATATTCCTTGTGCAATTCCTCCAACTTCAGGCGATATTGGAATGCCTTCGAGGAGTGGTACACGCTCCAAAACTTGGTCAGCTTCGCAACTGGCGGTCCAGGAAACTTCCATAAGCGATGGAAGAATGCTCGGTAGATCAGAATGGATGCTGCCAGTGTGGTTGCAAAGCTCGTTGCGGAGACGGCGAGGTTCCAGGCGGCATGCGACGGAGAAGAATGGAGAAACTGAACGTCGACACAGAAAATGGCGATTGCTGAGACCCCAAAGACGCCGGAAATCTGCCATAAGAGCACATCAAGGAGCTCGAAAGGCTGGATAGCAGCGTGAAATGCCAGCGCTGCGACGGCTGATACGAGCCACCGTGGGGCGTCGTGCGTTTGCAACCAGCCTGGAGTGTTGCTGTCCATCGTGAGAGAATCCAAAGACACAGGGAGGTAGAAGTTAAGAGCCGGCGGAGGCAGTGACGCTGCATATATATCCGTGCAACCGGAAGGGCGATGCTGGCTTCCTGTGCAGCACACCCCGCATCAGCAGGGCTTGGTTTTGTGTCCATAAGCACTAAACAGGGCCTGGCGGCGCAACCCTCCCAATCCATACATGCAGGACCAAGTCGGTACGATGCGGACCTGCATCATCCGTTTCAGTTCAACCGATGGGACCTATCGGCGTCGCTCTGAACTCAGAATCGTAGCACGGCTGTTACGTCAAGCCATACTTTTTCTGCATGTGCTTGTTTTGTCTTATGCATGCAACTCCCAGTGACTTGCACTTCCATGTTCTGACGAATGAAAGATGCTTACTTTCTTGGCATATGCATATATTCGTATTGGCTGCATGCCAGTTCCCCAGATTGTAGATGTACCGCAAGCGGGTTTCGCCCTCTGATTTCCGACCCAATAGTTGGCCACTGCACTTTCCCCAACCACGACGTCACGCCCCAATTTTCCGCACATTTTGAACATTATAGCATTATTTCACCAAACTCTACATACTGCGTTATAAGTCCTTGATTTTGACGAAAGACTAAAAGCTGACGTGAGAGCAGCGGTGCCGCCGCCGAATCATGCTCCAAACCCGACATGTATCGCTGGGCACGGCAGACATCTCGATCCCGACGGAGCTCAGTCCCGAGGGGATTCAAAGCCCATAGCCTCCCAATCAGCAACGACCTTCTGTTTGACATCCTCCGGGTAGCTGTCCTCGAAGCTCGCCGCCTCCCAGGTCCTACCGGTGGTGTACTCGGCCGGGAGAAGAGCGTCGCTCACCACCTTCCCGCCCTTGACGGGGCTGTGGCCGCCGTGGCCGTTGTACGGGATGAGCGGGAAGGCCCGGACGTCGGGGAAGAAGGTCTCGTCGTCGCCGGGGCGGCAGCGGGTGCTGAACGCCCACAGGACGTCGCGGCCGTCGTAGACGTCGACGTCGTCGCCCACGAGCACGAGGCGGTGGATGGTGTAGCCGGCCTTGTGGTTGAACACCAGGTCGCCGACGCGCTTGCTGAACGCCTTCGAGTCCGTCCGCAGCGCGCGCAGCGCCGCCGTGTCCACCTTGAGCGCCACCCACGTGACCTGCGACTCGAACGGCGCGAAGGCGTCGGTGATGGGCAGGCCGGCGTCCTGGCAGAGCTGGCGGATCTCGGCGGCCGCGAGGGAGCCGATCATGGTGTGCGTCTCGTCGGTCAGGCGGCCGCATGCCGACACGGGCAGGATGGCGTCGTTGCGGTGCGTGATGCAGTCGACGTGGTATCTGTGCGGGTTGGTCAGCTGTCGCAGCGGGCGGGCGGGTGTGCTGTGGCGTCTTACTTCGGGCACAGGTGGGAGTCCCCAGGGAAGACGTAGCCGTGCATCTCGCCGAACGGGCCTTCCGGCGCGGTCTCGGTGATGGAAAGCGTGCCTTCGAGGACGATCTCGGAGTTCGCGGGCACCAGCAGGTCGTTGGTCTCGCACTTGACGACGTCGAGCGCCGTGCCGGTCATGGCGCCAATGTACTCGGCTTCGGTGACTCCATCGGGCAACGGCATGCTGGACGCCATGATGGCTGCGGGAGGGACGCCAAACGCCAGAGCCCATGGCACGTCCTTGCCCTCCTTCTTCCACATCTGGTGGATCTGCCAGATGTGCTGCGGCTCAATCACGAGCCCCACCAGATGCCGCTTGTCGTACACCATGGCACGCGCGATCGACCAGTTCGTCCACTTGCCGTCCGGCGATTGCACAATGTGCATGCCATATGTCTGGATGTACTTCCCGCCATCGCTCTTGTGGATGAGCGGAGATGGTAGCGCGGTCAGGTCAACATCGTCGCCCGTGATCTTGTTTTCCTTGCACGAGCCCGTGGCAACCACCTGCGGAGGCTTTGGCTGAGCCCCCTTTGCCGAGAGCATCTTGTCGAGTATCTGCTTCATGCCAGCATCCGGTGGAAGAGCCAGGTGTCGAGCGAGCCTGCCATACTTTCCCTTCGACGAGCTCCGGAGCGAGCCCGGGCCACCGAGGATGCGGAAGAGGCCATTCTGTGCTCCCTTGACGTTGTTGAAGAGCGGTGCTTTATCGTCTGTTTCGTTCGAGCGGCGGATGATTGCTGACACTTCCAGGTTGGGATCCTTCTCGGAGTTGATCTCGGCGATGTCTCCGTCTGACTTCAGAGCCTCGACGAAGGATCGGAAATTCATGTGCGGGAGATCCTGCGGCGAGCCATGATGGAGGCGAATCGAGGAGTATGCCACGGAAGGCAGTGGCTTCACGGTCGATCTGGAAGCGTTTCTTGCTAGGCGCGAGAGCATTGTGGACGATGGCGGGGATTGCTGGAGAAGTGCCGGATGAACGCCTTCAACATTTTATAGTTGTGAGAGTGGATACTCGTTCGTACGACGTGTCGTTGCTATCAAGCATCTCGGCCGGCATCCTGGACCTGGTCAGGAGAGATCCAAACCTTCGTGAATCGGAGCGGTAGATGCAATTGGCTGTATGGCCTCGCTCGGACGCCAGCGGATCTCGGCCCCTTCGGTTTCGGGAGCGGCTTCGGTATCGGCCAAGGAAGTGTTGCAGATCGGGCGGAAGCCGTGGCCACCCTCGTTCGTTACATAAGGACCTTGAGTCGGAGCTGTTCTTCAGAGGCCATTCCTTCGTGGAGCTCATCCTTGCCTGCCTTTCACTTTTGAATGAACCTTCCCATCCAGCTGGGCTCTGATTTTTGGCATCGGCACTACACCACGTCGCAGCTTAAAAATGCAATCTTTCAGAAGAACAATTCCGCGCCATCTTCAACGGTCGTATCTGTCATCAAAAGCATCGCATATAACACCCGCGGCGTGTTCTTCCTGGAGGGCAACACACACCGACTCTTCCAATGGCCCCTCCGCACCCATCACAAAGACCCCTTTCCCAGTCACGCAAAGGAACAAGCGCATCGTCGTCGGCGTCACCGGGGCCACGGGTACGCTCTTCGCGATCCGGCTCCTCGAGATCCTCCGCACGCTGGACATTGAAACGCACCTGATCGTCTCGAAGTGGGCGCAGGCGACGATGAAGTACGAGACGGACCTGCCAGCCAGCCACCTGGCCTCGCTGGCGACGAAGTCCTACGCGATGAAGGACATGGCGGCGCCGCCGTCGTCGGGCTCGTTCCTGCACGACGGGATGATCGTGGTGCCGTGCTCGATGAAGACGCTGGCGGCGGTGCGGGCGGGCTACTGCGACGACCTGATCGCACGGTCCGCCGACGTGTGCCTCAAGGAGGGTCGCCGGCTGGTCATGGTCGTGCGCGAGACGCCGCTGAGCGCCGTCCACCTCGAGAACATGGCCGCCCTGCAGCGCGCCGGCGCCACCATCTTCCCGCCCGTGCCGGCCTTCTACACCCGCCCGCGGACGATCGAGGACCTCGTCGACCAGAGCGTCGGGAGGATGCTGGACTCGTTGGGCATCCACGTCGAGAACTTCGAGCGTTGGGAGGGGATGCGGAAGAGTTGAGAGGGGCGGGAGCGTTCGACGGCCGGGGATGGTTGGTGTCTGGGGCTCCGGGTCGTGGCTGGCTTATTCTCCGAACTCGAACCCTAGAAATGCCGTATCCTCCTCGGGAAAGGACTTGTCTGGAAAGAGTCAGAAAATGACCGCTGCATGGTGAACCTGGGACTCACCCCAGATTATGGAATCCAAGAAGGCCATGGGGGACAGGTCCGACTGCAGGTTTTCGAATATCGAGTCGTTGATTGCCGCTCCAAGTCCTTCTGATTGCGATACAGCTGTGTCTCCAGAATCCAAGGCCCGCGGAACCGGTGGATCTATCGTTTGTTGAGACAGAGGCCTGGAATACACGACCGATCTTTGTGGGGTCTCTTGAGTGAGGCTTCGCAGGGTCATCAAGGCTTTCAGATGAGATGAAGTTAGAGCATGGTTGAGCCTCGGAGACTCGTCCTGGGCATTGGAGAGAAGCACGTCTATCAGTTTCTTCTGCATGTTTTTGAGAGATTCAGAGCTTCGCGTCTCTCCGAGGATTGTCAGAAGAAGAGCCGAGCTGAGGGCTTCGTGTATGCAAATCCAAGAACGCGTGGGATAGATGGTCAAGGAACCCATGTTTAAGAATGCCTTTACCGCGCTCTCAAGAGCCTTTTTGCCGGTTGATAGAAGATTGAGGTATTCCGTGTCATGGTTCGGTTGAGGTCGTTTTCTGAAGGTTGGCCGGCAGACTGCAGCAGTCAAGAACGCCTTGTGTAATGAAATGGAAAAGAACTCAATCCGCTCCTGCAAGCCTTTGCACTTCTCCCTGTTCTGAAGGTGCTCTACTGAACTGAGCATCACTTGCTGGAGGCCTCGAAGCTGCCGTTGCATGCTCTCCACATTGGCTTCTGAATCCCGATTCGCCAACAAATTAAGACCAAGTCTGGAGATTTCCCACATGACCTCTTGGTGATTCAGTTTGTGGTTGCGGCCACTGGCCAGGCCGAAGGGCATGTACGCTAGCGCCGTCGGTCTGTCGTAGCAAAGAGAAAGGATGCAGTCTTGCTGGACGATGGCCATCCTGTCGCAGTTGAGCAAATGATATCCACGCATTTGAGGTGCCGCCAAACCATAGTCTTCTCCGGAGATCTTTCTCATTCTCGGCAGTGCTCTCTGCCACGCCATACTCTGAATGGAGGCCCAAGCTCTGTGCAAGCCTCATGGTTGTGCCGAGCAAGGCCCATGCAGCGTCCGAATTGCCTTGAAAGAGTCCGAACATCAGTCAGGTGGAACTATAGGACGTGTGCAATTGCTCACCATCATTTTGTAGGAATGTTCCAAGGATGAGAAGGGCTTGAAGACTGGTAAGCAGTGGCCGTAGGAGGAAATTTGCCAGTCGAAGTGCGTGAAATGATCGTTTTGCTTTGCAGACGGTTATTATATTTGCCGCGTGACTAGAGTTGCGTACAAAGTGCTCGTACCAAAGGTTCTGGAGATTTTTCTCCGCTCTTCGGCAGTTCGGTCAGAGTACTGCGCACCGGCCGCCAGCGTTGCCAACAGAAGCGCGGTACGGGCGGCCCTTTCCTTTTCAAACGTTATCGTTGGAGGAATCCGATCAGAGCCAGCACTGCGCTCTAAATAATCAGCGAGATGTGATTCAAACTGCTCGATATCCACGATCAGCGGGCTGAGGTGAAACGAAATCGTGCGGTAAACCTGATAGAAGCTGAGCGTTTCCTGGTTCGTGGGAAGTAGCTTCTCCAGCTCTCGGGTTTTCTCGTCTTCGGTTTCGGCATTGATGAACGGATACTGGCCAAGCGTGTTGCGTAGGCCCAGGGCTGGGACGATCTCGCGTGCAATCGGACTTTCTGCTCCGCCCATCTGGCGAAGATAGGATGCTGCCGAGTGCTCACCCAAGAAGGAGCTCGAGTTTCCAGAGACCTCCGTGGTGGAAGCTTCAGCAGGATGAGTTCCATGAGTTGGCTCGGCAGGGGAAGTTATCAGGTGTGCCGGCGGGTATTCATTCTCGGGTTCCAGGGATGGGCCTGACTCAGGCCCGCGGCTGTAGACGCATATGTCGGGATGATTCCTTTTCAAACATGTGCTGCACGGCTTGCTGCGGTCGTTGGTCAGTTTCTTTGGCTAAAAAAAAGAGGCAAATGAGCATTCATACTTCATATCACACTTGACTTTGCGGTGATTACAGGGGTAGCATGCGCCCTTTCCGCGGGGCCGCTTCTTTGCGGCAAGAACTCTCTTGATCTCATCCTCTGTTGGGCGGGCACGTTTAGACATGATCCAAGGTTGCGAGCTGTGGCTTCGGCACGTTCGGCTTGCGTAAGGTGTTGAAAGCTCGGCATCGGCGGGAACAAAATCGAAGCAAACTCTGTGGGGCAGGGCTCCGACGTCATTGGCCCCTAATTAAGCTTTCCCGATCGTCTCACCAACTACGGATCTCCGAGATTCGGCGCTTCTTCCGGGCATTATCTAGAGATAAGTAACCGTTGGCCTGCGGGACTGTCAACATTAGTGCGATAAGAGATTACTCGAGGTGCTTGAGCGAGCGGCCATGTATTCCACTACAGGAGAAGTACTGAAATGAAGGTACCCAGATCTCCCTCCGCCCACGCTTGCTGACTGCCGTGACGTCATCTATCTCCTCGGTGTGAACTGAACCATCAAAGGTGGAAGGGTCGTGGTGAAGGTGTCCAACGCCTCATTGTCAAACTTCTCGCCATCCTCGCCAGGCGCAAAGGACACATCGTAATGCAGAGAAATTTGACTGATAGCCATACGCAAAGTCACCATGGCCAAGACCTTGCCGGGGCATGAGTAGGGACCTACACGTTCGGTGAGTTTCTGGAGGCGTCTTCGGGCAGGAACAGAGCACTCACCAATGCTAAAGGGGTACCAGGGTTGCTGGTCTGTTTTCCACTCCACCCTCCGTTCTCCAAAACGCTCTGGGATAAATTCGTCCGCCTGCGGATGGTATCTCGGATCTGTCTGCATCAATTGCATCGGAACGAAGACATTTGTGTTTCCGGGAATGTGAACGCCATCCACGAATATACCGTTCGCGGGAGTAGTCCGGTAGCCTCCGGTAAGCAATGCCGGCTTGAGGCGCAACGTCTCTTGGATTATGTCCTCGACATACCCGACAGACTTCGCCTTTTCGTACGACCATTCCCGGTGTGGCATGGCGGCGTCCAGCTTGGCCTGCAATTTCTTCTGCACGGCAGGATACTTGGAGAAGAAGAAGAGCACCTCAGCAAGAGTCGATGCAGTGGTGTCACTGCCGGCGATTATTACTGCACGTGAGTCCTCGTGTAGCGCTATCTCCGATGGTGCGGCCGAGACATCTTTCTCGTTGTATGCCTTGATAAGCCACGAGATAATATCCTGGGGATACTTTTCGGACTCGTATTTCTAATCTCGTCAGCCAATTTTCTCCAACATCGATGGCGCAAACCTACCATTTGCTTCACCTTGACTTCATTATGGCACCAAGAGAAGAATGGAGCATATCCAGCCGATGCGCCCGGGATTCGTGCCAGGAGATTCAAAAACCATGGCACGGTGGCCAGGATTCCAAGCGCAGTCATGTGATCGTGAATTCCTTTGATGGCCGGGTGCTCGATCCCGGTCTCCAGCCCTTTGAAATCCTTTCCAAACCCAACCTCTCCCATGATGTCAAACGTGAGGAGGTTGGACCACATTGTAGCATCGAGAGGCTTGCTTGAAGCTATGTGGGATTTGACCTGGTCCAAGAGAAGTTCCACCTTGGAAGCTATCCTGGGCTCGTACGTGTTCATCGCTGGTTCAGACGTGAGTTTGGTGCGTTCGGGGGTTTTGGCGGGCTCACCTTTGACCGAAAATCCCCTGTCCCAAGCCTTCCGGCGTTGCTTGTGGTCGTTCCAGTCTCGAGTCATATGTATGGAGATCTTGGTATGGTCTGAGGATACCTGTGTATACCACGATGATTTTACACATTCGGATGCTGGCCCGTAAATCTGCTGCACAGCGGATTTCCGGACGATAGCGAGCTCCCGGGGGCCTGCGATGATCAGCAAGTGCAAAGAAAGGTCTGGAAGACCACTGACCGGTGCGAATGAAATCTCCATATTTTTCATGCCATTGCTTGATCTCCTTGTGGTACATGACCTTCTTCGCAGAGGCAGCGGTAACGTAGAACCGGGACAGCTTTGCGCCCCATGGCCCGGGGAATTTTCGAAGCCGATGCAAGAAGAGCCTGTAGATAGACATGCTGAAAAACAGCCCCGCAGTGAAGGCTGTGGTGATCACACTCGCTTTAAGCAGTGCATCTCGCACGTTGAAGAATGAGAGGCAGATGGATACGAGACTTCCAGCCGCGAGCGCGTAGCCTCCGAGGAATGGGTACAAGTACTCTTCCACAAAAAGTCTGCGAACAAAGAGGGCATGAAAAACTACGCCCAAGTATCCCGCGGATACAGCAAGCGCACCGGGCGTTGCACTGAGAACACGCTCCAGGCCGCTCAGTAGCTGCGCAATGATGGGCGCCATTTTGAGAGGAGGGCTCGCCGAGCAAAAGTTTGGACGCGCAACGCGCTGCCAGCGGCTCCCATTTAAAGCGGTCTCACCAGGGTTCCAATCATCCGAATGCTATTCTAAATTGCTCTTGTCAACCGCGAGGTCGGGACGGTAGCTCTCGCTTACACATCCTCGTGCAGGACGCCAGTGACCCAATGCGGCACAGCACCGATCAGTCAGCCAATCACACAATTTTGACTCGCGCTGCTTCATGTTAAGACACAGACAGCGGTACAGGCTGCGCGGCTAGCCCCACGGGAAGTTGTTGATCATTCCCGGAACGAACGTACTTGCCTGCATTTACCCACTGTACTCGTACGCTCTCCAGGTTTGGCCCGGGGAGAGGGAACGGATTTGGAAACAGCAGGCATAGGCCTTCGGGGGCCGACAAATGCGGGCACCACTCTGTTGCAGTGCTTTGAAACTATTACTCACTGCCTGCCTGCCGGTTTCCTGCATGCGGTCTGCTCTGTAAGCCGCTCCCCGTTCTCAGTGACCCTCTTATCAGTGAGAGATCTTGAACTGGAAGTTGCTCGATGCATGAGAACCCTGCATAACGGAAGAGGTGCGGTTTTCTCGGGTCGAGAGCCTCAAAGCTTGTCATGCGGACCAAGGACGCCACAAATTATATGAGAACATTTGATGCTTGAAACAGAGAAATGTAGATTATGTTCTAATAAAAGCATTAAATAGTTGCGCGCTGCTCAGTTGTCGAGGACGCCAAGGGGGCAGAGCCCACCACGCGGCCACCAACGCTCGGAGTATCCTTCCACTTAAGACTGGGCGAATCCAGCAAGGCCATACGCCCTTCCTGCCTCATCCTCTCTGCAGTAATTCTCTCCGGATAGTTGCGCATGAACATGTTGGTGAAGTGGGTGCCGTAATGAATGCCCTCCTTTGGCTCTTGGCCAGCCTCGAAACCTGGAAGAGGCTTCATGACAGCAGAAAAGTTGGGCTCGTGGAAGTAGGCAAAAGCAAAGCGCTCACGGGTGTTGAGCCCGACCTTGTGAGGAGTAGAAGGGAGGTAGGAGTTGGTGATGTATTGCATCATGTCGCCGGGGAACACCGTGAAGACATCCGGGACCGGGGGGACGTAGACCCAGCCGTCGGCGTCCTCGTGCTTGCCGGCTGCGCTCTCCTTCCAGTTGGCATAGGTTTCGCCCTCGATCGGGGGCCGGATGAAGAGACCACCGACATCATCCTGAGCGGCGATGACGAGAAGACCGTAGTCGGTGTGCGAGCCGATGCCGCGGCCGTCCTTGCCCTTGCCGTTGACGTTGTTGCGCTCGGGGAAGCGCAGGATGCGCATGTGGTGCCATCCGTCCTGGGTGTACCTCGTCAAGGCGTTTCCATCCTTCATGCCCAGGCCCCAAGCGATGAGCTGGAGCATCTTCTCACCGCTCTCCCCAAGGTAGTCCATGTAGGCTTGCATGACGGTCTTCATCTGGCCAAAGGGCCAGGGGCACGGGCCGTGGCATGGCCACTTCTGCTGAACGCGAGGATCCGACTGCTGCAGATCCTTGGTGACTGTGAAGATCTCGCTGTAGTCGGCAACGTTGTCGGTGATTTCTTCGCCTGAAGCAATGTACCCGGCAAACGACTGGTCATCGAGGCAAGATGCCTTCTCCTTGTACGGCATGCTGAAGAACTTCTTGCTGCACAGGAAGGCAGCATCAGCAAGTCTGCGGTTGATGGGGTCCATGGAAATCTGAAGGATGCCGTCCTTCTTCCAGGCGTCAATCATGCTTCTGCCCAGCGCCTTGTCGGCGGGGCTTCCGCTGAGAGTCTCGGGCAACGTGAAGGTGTTCAAATGGCCAACGGTGGCCTTGTGACCTGGAGGCATGGTGGAAGCCCCAGTATCCACAACGGTAGCAAGCCGCCGTGCGGAGTAGAGATGAGGGAGAGGGGAAGCACGGTACAGGCCGCGGCCGAGCGCTGGCCGCTGGATTATCGTGCGAGCGGACATCTTCGTGACTTCGTGACGCTAAAGAACTGATGCAGAGAAATGACTGGACTGGGTGTAGAGTAGAGATTGTTGTGAACAGTGGAGATCTGGAGGTTGAATGCTCCAAAGCAGGTCTCGCACGCTGAGTTATATACTTGGTAAGTCCTACAGTGCTGTTCTACTCGGAGACAGGAGGCAGCTGCAGCTGCAGAGCACGACACTCGGTGACGACTCGACTTCGGAGCTTTGGTCCTCCATCAGCCAGTCCGAACGTCACTCCGGTGTCGTCAGAAGCAGGGCCCCCGAAAGCCGGTGAGTCTGGACTACGGTCTCGTGCAGTGTCATGAGGATGGCTGGGCTTGCCTTAACGGGCCCGTTCGTATAGTAGGAGTTTTAAGGCCATGCCGCCGAGGGTTCTTCCAGGAATTGGCCGAGATGTTCGGCTTGCTCGGTCGTACTTGGGGAGGGTGGTGAGCAGCCTCAGCCATTCTTCATGCAATACAAACATTCTGAGGCTGTTTTTGAGCCGCTTCGACACTTACAATGCTCAAGCAAAATAGTCTATGGTGTTCGCAGGGTGTTTGCAGGGCGAAATTTACCTCTCAACCTTAAGCACAACATCTCGCGTGGTTCGGAAACTGGCCGAATTAGTCGGTCCTACTTAGTCATGACGTGTCAGGTCGGTGCTTTTTTCGGTATCATGAACTCGTATTGTAAAACTGCCCATGGATTAGATGACAGAAGAAATGATCACCAGGACAGACTACTGATTCTGTCGTTTATTTCGTGAGGTGAAGCTGGATGGAAGGGGCCATGCTGACATGCACTTGAAATGGTTGAGTGTTCGTCAGCACCCCAAGAAAGCACACTAAAGTCCCCGTGGGGCTCCATACAGGGCGTTCTTGGTTGAGTCATTTTCACAGGGGGCCCGTCGGCTGACAGCAGTGAAGTGTGCCACCGGCTGCATACTCGGCCACGGCCTTGGGACCGGTGAAATATTTGCACCAATGCAATGCCTGTCCGCGACATCAGTACCACGAGGGCGCTGCAGACTATAAATTGCACATGAAGGCATGCATCGGATCTTTGAGGCGAGAACCTTGTCTTCGACTTCCCAGACCGTCTCCGCCCCTTTCGGTTAGCACCGAACGTTTCGAACACGTTCGGAACTTTTCGTCCACTTGTCGCCCGCAGCCAATGAATCAAGTAAAGCCGTGGATGTCTCAGGCTTTACAGGCCTTCAAACGGACTGACGTCGTTGTTGACAGGGTTTTGGCGCAGAGGAACGAAGTCCGCCCACGTTTTCTTGCCTTAAACGGCCTAGGGAGAGAGAGGCCTTCGCCCGGAATTCTGACAGAGTCTAAAGAAGCCTCCTTTTCTCGGCGTCGGTGCCGAGTAGAAAACCAGGAAATACTCGACCAACAAAGTTTGCATGGGTGACTTCGACCTGGACCGCCTTTTCAGCGTGTCATTCCTCCGAACGCCCGTCATCTGGCCAACATCAACCTGCATGACCTTACTCTTTGCCCATGGGAAGACCGGTGAAGCCTCAAGTGTCCATCTCCGTCGGGGGACGTGACTCTACATCTTCTGGACCGTTACCTTCCTTTTCCGTGTTAGAGACAGTCGGCGGGGAAGTCACAATCTCCACGTCAACGGCCACGACCATACAGTCCATACGAGTCTCCTTGGTTGGTAAGTTGGTCAGAAGAAGATATCATGCCATCTGACTGCATATCACTGATTCCGCATTAATAGGCAGTGTAAAGACTCATGTCGACAGACTCAGCAGTCTTCCTCATGTGGCGGGATCACCGGATGCTACCAAGACATTCCTTCACATGCAACAATGCATAGAGACAGACGCGTTGTCCAATGGCCGCTGCCTCAAGCCCGGAGAAGTCCACCGGCTTCCGTTTTCCTTCGTGCTTCCCGAGCGGCTTCCAAGGGAGTCCTGTGACCATCCTTGCGGAGACGCCGTGTGTGAAGCACATCTACGACTTCCGCCAAGCGTGGGCGACGAATCTGGGCCGGAATCAGACATCTTCTATCCACACGGCGTCCGCATTTCCTATGCAATCATTGCCAGTCTTGAGCTCAGTCAAGAAGATGGTCGGTATAGTCCGTTCTGCTCTGAGATCGGGGCGGCTTTCTGTGTTCGGCCTGCATATCCCGAGGACCTCCCGCATCTCCAGATATCCTGCAGCGACTACAGGCTCCGCGATGCAACAACCATCCGGCATTTTGGGAGCCGGAAAAAGGGGAGCTTGATAATGGAAACGTACCAGCCCTGCAGCCTTCGATTGCCTGGGCCTGCATTTGTTGTCCTCAGCATGCGGTTCAACCCGGACAATGATGACTGCAAGCCTCCGTCGCTTCGAGACGTCAAAAGCAAACTCACTGGGATTACCTTCTACTCGACAACCGCTCGGGAGCAGTTTCCATCAAAAGAACAGCTAGGACGAGACTTGAGCACCGCCCTGTTCTCCAGGTCCATCCCACTGAACCCTCGTACAATTGCTCCCGGACAGTGGCAAAGATTCTCTCCATCGGATGGCAACTGCTTCTACATCATGCGTCTCATGGTCCCAATAACCCTTCCCGACAATGGGGCTTTGGTCCCAACCTTCCACTCCTGCTTCGTGTCTCGAGTCTACCGGCTCAAACTTTCCATCGCTGTTTCGCCAACCAATGTGGTATCACTGAAGGTCCCATTGCAGATCCACCATGAGGGCCAACACCTACCTACCTATGCATCGTCTCGAGCTGCCACCTTCTTTGGAGATCAGTCTCAGTCAACTGCATGCGGGTACTCAGTGTCCGAGACGCCGATCCAGGCCCCGGCCTACCAATTGGAGGGGTATTGACCACTGACACGACTGGCCGTTTGTTCCATGTCATGTCATCATTTAGCATCAGCGGAGTTTAGACGGAGACTGCTGCACCGGGTAAGCAGGACAGATACCCTGTCGGAGTTTGGGGCTAAATCCGGAGGAGCACAACAACCACCACCACGTATATATATCCACCCACAATATTCAGTTCCACTTCTCTATTCTCCACTCAAAACATACACGCCAAGATGGATTCACCCACGCCCCTCCCACCAACCCACCGCGTCCTCCACCTCACCTCCCGCCAAGAACCTCTCACGGTCATCACACGCCCCACGCCTTCCCCGGGCCCCGGCAGCGCGATCGTCCGCATCCTCGCGGCCAGCATCCTCTCCTACTCGCGCGACATCTACACGGGCGTACGCCCCTACCCCTTCCCGACGCCGCTCGTCCCAGGCGCCAGCGCGATCGGGCGGATCGCCGCCGTCGGGCCGGACGCGACGACGCTCTCGCCGGGGCAGCTGGTGCTGTGCGACATCACGATCCGGGGGCGGGACGACGCGGACGCGGTGATGCTGGCGGGCATTGCCGAGGGCTTCGGCGACGGCGCGCGCAAGCTGATGGCCGGGCCGTGGCGCGACGGCACGTACGGCGAGCACGCGCGGCTGCCGCTCGAGAACTGCCTGCCGCTGGACGAGGCGCGGCTGGTGCGCGGGCTGGGGTACGGCGTCGAGGACCTGCTGCACGTCGCGGAGATGCTGGTCGCGTTCGGCGGGCTGGATGATGTGGGGCTCCGGGCGGGCGAGACGGTGGTCGTGGCGCCGGCGACGGGGAAGTTTGGCGGCGCGGCGGTGCATGTGGCGCTGGCGATGGGGGCGAGGGTGGTGGCGATGGGCCGGAATGTGGAGGCGCTGGCGCGGTTGGAGGAGTTGGGCGGTGGGCGCGTGTCGACGGTGCCGATTACCGGGGATGGGGAGGCGGAGACGGCGGCGTTGAGGGCGCGGGGGCCGGTGGATGTCTTCTTCGATATCTCGCCGGGCATGGCGGCCAAGTCGAGTCACATCAGGAGTGGGATCGATTCGGTCAGGCGAGGTGGGCGGGTCAGTCTGATGGGTGGGGTGCAGGCGGATCTTTCGTTTGACTACTTCAGCTTCATGCGGAAGAACCTCACCATGAAGGGGACGTGGATGTTCACCAGGGAGCAGGCGTTGCGGCTGATTCAGATGGTCGCGGCTGGTATTCTGCCCCTTGGGCCGAGCAGAGGCTTGACTGTTGTCGCCAAATATGGATTTGATCAGTGGCAGGAGGCTTTTGACGCGGCTGCCCGCCACTCGGGCCCGGGTGAGGCGGTAGTCTTTGTTCCATAATCTGCTTGCTTGTTGCAGCATTCGAACCAGTTTGATACCGTCGAGCAGCAGAAGATCTTTCGGCGCTCAGACAGTGCGCTACCGAGGTCGCCATCAGCACCTCCGCCCCGTGTGCAAATCCGCATTCTCACTCCTTGCCCATTTCGTCTTCTTCAGCATCTTCCAGCCAGCGGCAAACACCAAGAAGACAGCAATGACGACGTAGTTCATGATAAACTCCTCCACACTCCAAGGTGCGAATGCCGTCCAGCCTTGAAAGAAGATGAAGAACACAGACAAGGAGAGTCCAAAGTATGGCGTAAACCGTTCAAATTGCGCCCGGAATGGCAGTACATCGAGCGGGATGTTCTGCACGCGCATGGCTTGCCGAAACCGAATGTGGCACAGGCAGATACAGGCCCAAGTGATGAACGTGGACACGCCCGTAATGCTGATGATCCACGTGTACACCGCGCCGCTACCCGATGCCAGATTCAGCAGTGACAGGAAACCCATGGCGTTCGTGGCCACCAGCGCGGGCACGGGCACGCCCCGTTTATCCGTCCAACGGAAGATCGCAGGCGCCTGGTGCTGCTGTGCAAGTCCGACAAGCGTTCGAGAGCCGACGTACAAGGCGCCATTGATGGCGGAGAAGATAGTCACCACGATGACGGCGTTGACCAGATGCGCACCCACGGGCGCACCAGCACGAGTGAAGGCGATGACGAAGGGGCTGCGTGCGGTCTTGCTGCCAGCGGACAGCAGGTTCGGATCGTTGTAGGGAACGGTTATGGTGAGGAGGAAAACACCACCGACGAAGATGATGACGATACGATAGAAGACGGTGCGGATGGCCTTGGGCACGTCGCGAGCGGGGTCAGCGGACTCGCCGGCGGTAATGCCCACCATTTCCGTGCCACTGTACTGCAGCGCTGCGAAGACGAAGATCTTGAAGACACCCTTGACACCGTCGGCGAAGGCGCCAGGGTCTTGGTAGTATTTGAAGCCGATCTTCTCCCCGCCGATGGCCCCGGTCGAGATGAGGATGGCGCAGAGGAAGAAGGCCGCGATGAAGAGTAGCTTGGCGGCCGACAACCAGAACTCCGCTTCACCAAACGCGTAGACACCGAGAAATGTGAAGGCCAGGAAGACGAACCTGTCTCTGTCAGCGATGTATGGATGATAAGTGTTGTCAGGGGACAAATACCAGAACACGAGAACCCATCCCCACGTTGGCATGGCAGACTTCCAGAAGCCCAACACCAAGCTGAGATTATCTGAAGGAATCAGCAATCAGCAATCTCATATGGCATTTTCTCAGGAGCTTGTGCCTACTGTACTCAGCCATCAGGATACCGGCCCACAAAAACCAGTAGTTCCATCCAAGAGCAAACCCAACCGCTGGATCGATGAAGCGGGCTGTGTAGTCGGTAAACGAGCCTGTTGTCTCCATCAGTGTGCGCATCTCTTGAACATGACGACGTGTAGCATACCAGAAGTTGACAGAAACGCAGCCAGTTCTCCAAGACACTGCATCACAGCCCATAGGAGTGTCCCAACTGCAGCAAAGCAAATGAGCAATCCGGCTGGCCCAGCAGTCGAGAGTCCTGTACCCATGCCGACGAAGTATCCAGGCCCGATCACTCCTCCGATGGCGAGCATCATCTCCAACAAGCAAGATTGATCAGTGACCGCCCACGCAGCAAAATACCCAGAGGTTGAGCTTACAAGGTGTCTCTGGGCAAGATTCCGCTTCAATCCACTCTCCTCCCTCGACGTGTTCTTGTCTGTTCCCTTGTGCTTGCCGTTCCCGATGGACACGACTTCGCCTTGCTCAACTGAGCGGATAGTTTCCAGCTGATGCTCCACATCTCCGGAGTCGTAAGTCTTTTTTGGCAGCATGCTGATACTGTTCTTCTCAGGATAGGCAAGATAGACGCGACGATGGGGTAGAGGTAGGATTGACGGGTTGATGCGAGAGGTTTGACCGTTCGTTTCACCCTGATATAAAACCACGCCTATTTCGACGCTGCCGTATCTGGCGTGCTAAAGATACTACTTGCCAATCGAGTTTGGGCTGCTCGTCCCTTACTGCTCTAAACCTTATCGGGGAATGCGTGAGTCGTGTCAAGGCTCTGGGTTGGGCCGAGTCAGATAGGCGTGGTCTCCAATCGGTTCTCCAGAACGCGGGGAAGAGGGTGCCGGTCAACAGGAAGCTTATCTTTAGTCTGGTCTCGTATCTTGCAACCGCCACTTTCCTGGAACCGTTTCTGATCAGTGCAGTTTGGAGCAGATTTCACCTCGTAGGCATACACTGCGATGGTGTTGAAAATGGCAGGATTTTCCCGTCTTTCCTTTCGTATACTCTCTATGCTAGCTGTGAAAGTGGCAGTGATGATGGTAATGATGGACGTGGTGGTGTATTTCGACAACCCGAGCACCATCTGGACCTCGATAATAGTTCTGATCTTCCTCCGGAACAGGCAGGGAGTCATGCAAGGACAGTGAATTGTGCAAGTCAGCATGGATAGTGGTCGATGGATCGGACATATCGTCATGCAGAAGTGGCGTTGTCTCTGTTTGGATGACAAATACACTGTCCGACGGGCATGTGTGTCTTCCTGGATTGGCGTTGTCTGCGCGGCAGGTTCTGGGGGAGACGCCATTCGAAATACCTTGGGTGAGGGCCGAGTTATCCGAGTGGTGATAGGCCTCAACGTAGGATTGGGCTGTCGAGCCATCAAGATGCTGATCCAAGTTTAATAGTGTCTCGTCCATAGACTGCGGGTGAAGGATGTGGTTTGGTGGATTAGGAGTGTTGAAGATAGCGTGAAGCGGTGCAGATTGGCCAGTCATAGCAAGATCTGAGCGGGCGTTCCGCGAAATCTCCGAGTTGGCTGCATCAAGATTGAAATTCGAGTCATCCAAAAGACAGCCTAGACTCCCAAAGTCCATGGACTCGATTGGTAATGAGTCCGGTGGGCACAGCTGGGATTGCTGGAGATGGTGCATCACTGCACAGGTTGACTCGGCCTCTCCGCCATCGCCACCCATCCCACAGTCAGAGGAAACTCTTTCGGTACTGCTGCTTACGGCTCCGGTCTCATGGCCTCCATCCGCGATCTTCTTGGAAAGTGCCCTCCACCGGTTGCGGCAGGTCAAGGGAGGGCGGCCAGGAAGCCCGGCCGAGATGATCGACCACCTGTGGCCCAATTCTCGCACTTTCGCGCAGAGATAGTCATCCTCCTCTGCGTTCCATTTTTGCATTCGGTGGTTCACGGGAGGAGCCAAGATTTCCGTGTACCGCTTTGAGCACTGGTCGTCTTTGCGGCCAGGGAGCAGGAGTGCTGGGCACCGTAGGTCAGCATAGCAAGAAGCCGTCCGGGAAACTCCACGGACCAATGCGTTTCCAAGCGGGTCCGAGGCGTGCATAAGCCTGGAGCAGGACCTGGTCCTCGTCTTTTGTCCAGCGGCCTTTGCGCAGCGATGGATCCAGGGAGTGGAACCAGCGCTTACGACAGTCCTGCAAGTGGGTCAGCACAGTGACATTGATCTGGTGCCTGGGAGGACCAGCCTTCGCCGTTCGGCCAGGCAGGCACTTGGAGATGTCCTGCCACCGGCCTTCTCGACCCCTCTTGTCGCCGTGCCTTCGGATCTGGTCGGTCAGCACGTCATCCTCCTGGCGAGTCCAGCACTTTCGTGTCATCCTGATTGCAGGGTGGCGGACTGGATGCCAGCCTGCCCAGGTCCTGCGATGCGTTGAGGTCTGGGGAAGGGCGAGTCAGCCCCGCCGCTAAGACAGGCCTGGTCACGTGTTTGACTCGGCCCACAGACGATAGCGCCCAGCCCTTTTCGTTTACCGGGTATGCCATGATCGGCTCCCACTCTTGTAAAACACGACAGACTAAGCTATCATGCGGCCGAGTCCATGGTACTCGGCTCTTTTCGACCTTTCATTAAAAAACGCGGATCAAAATACTGCCCATTCAATATGCATTCCACACTCCATTCGACTATCCAGCCTGCAATAACCGTTTGCCATGTCCACTGCTACCATCCATCCCTTCGACCCGGCGACGGCCGAAGAAATCTCGTCCGCGGCCAATGCCATCAAAACTCTCTACAGCGGCATCCAACTCCACTTCAAATCAGCTGGTCTTGACGAGCCTCCCAAGCATGCTATGCTCGAGTTCCTCAATGCTGAGCATCAGGGAAGACCGCTCCCACTCGTTCCCAGATGTGTTTTTTTGATGTGGTATATCAAGCGCACGCCGCGGCTTTTCGAGGGCATTGTCGATGTGACGCACGGGAAAGTAATATATCACAAAGAGCTTCCTCGGGACTTCCACGGTCCGGTAGATCGAATTGAACTCACCGAGGCCGCCCAAGCCATGATGGCCGATGAAGGTGTACAGAAGGAGATACAGAGGCTGAAGCTTGACAACACGACTGTTGTACTTGACCCTTGGGACTACGGAGTTGACGGTCTTGAGACTCAAGAAAGGCACACTCAGGTATGTCCTGGCACCGCCCTTGGGTCATATGAAGCTAAACGCCTTTTTAGGTCTTCATGTATATGAGGAACCCCCGAAACAATGATCCTGACTCCAACCACTATGCCTTCCCGCTGGACTTCATGGTCATCGTCGATCTTTCCACCATGAAGGTCAAGCGGATTGTGAGACTACCTCTTGGCGCGGACGATAGTGTCACTCCTCTGGGTTCCGACGTACCACATCCCAAGGTGAATCCGGTCGAGCCAGAGTATGCCCATCATTTGCAAAGTGCTCCACCTCGGACTACCTTGAAGCCGTACCAGGTAGTTCAGCCGGAAGGCGCATCCTTTACGGTGACTGAACACCTCATCGAGTGGGAAAAGTGGCGGTTCCGTGTGGGATTCAATTGGCGCGAGGGTGAGTTTGCACTGACCGCGTGTAGACGACTTAGCTGATCACAAGCAGGGATGACTCTCCACGACCTCTCATTTGATGGCAAAAGCAACTTCTACCGACTGTCTCTTTCCGAGATGTTTGTGCCTTACGGTGATCCCCGCAACCCCATCTACCGTAAAGGCGCATTCGATCTTGGCAATGTCGGAGCCGGTGTCACCGCTAACAACCTTCAGCGTAAGTGTCCCGCAACCTCCGCGTTGAACAGCACTGATGATTTTCAGTTGGCTGCGACTGTCTCGGCATGATCAAGTACATTGATGGGTGCGTGATCAGCCCAGATGGTACGCCAGCTCCCCGGCCAAATGCCATTTGCATCCACGAAGTCGACAACGGCATTCAATGGAAGCACACCAACCACCGCACTGGCAAAGCAGTGGTGGTCCGCAAGCGTCAGCTTGTCCTTCAAACCATCATCACGGTGGCCAACTACGAGTACATCTTTGCGTGGTACTTCGACCAGTCGGGCGAACTGACCTTCGAGACCCGAGCCACGGGCATCCTATCCACACAGCCGATTGCAGCGGACGTCAAAGTCCCCTGGGGCACACGCGTCGCCGACGGCGTCATGGCGCCGTACCACCAACACCTCTTCAACCTCCGCATCGACCCCGCTATCGGCGGCCACAAAAACAGCTTCACCACCACCGACTCCGTCGCCATGCCGTGGGACAAGCAGCTCAACCCGCTCGACACGGGCTACGTGACAGAAGAGACCATAGTCCAGCGCGCCGGCCCGGTCTCCGACTCCGTCTCGCGCGGCCGCGTGTTCAAGATCCTCAACGAGTCGACCACCAACCGCGTCTCCCTCACGCCGATCGGGTACAAGCTGGTGCCGCACCGCTCGCAGATGCTCCTCGCGCACGCGGGCACGTGGCACGCGCGGCGCAGCGAGTTCGCCACGCACCCCATCTGGGTGACGCCGTACGCGGACCGGCAGCTCTTCCCGGCCGGCGACTACACCAACCAGGGGCTCGGCGGCCACGGCATCGCGTCGTGGCTCGACCCGGAGTCGCCGTACCGCCGCGACCGGCCGCGCGACAACGCCGCCCCCGGCAGGGCGCCCGTGCGGGACGCCGACATCGTCGTCTGGCACACGTACGGCCTGACGCACAACCCGAGGGTGGAGGACTTTCCGGTCATGCCGGCTGAGATTGTCCAGATCCACCTCAAACCGTTCAACTTCTGCGAGTTCAACCCCGCGAATGATGTGCCGCCTTCTACGCAAGACAAGAACAGGAGCCAGGAGTATCAGCCGCCAGCGGAGAAGGTGGACGCGGTGGCTCAGGGGAAGGTGTGTGTCAGAGCAATTTGTAAACAAAGCAACATTAGTTCGAAGAGGGTTTCATAGGAATATACTTCAACTACTTCCAGCGTTTGCGAATAATGGGCAAGGTGTTGATAGGTAGATTCTTGAATGTCCATTTCCTGGGTCTCCCTCGTCGGGCGACTGCGGCGTGCGGAGGCTCTGATTGGTTGTCCACACGGCCACTCAAGTTGCCAGCGCTTCCCGCCCATAGAGTTGTATTTTCCATTTTTAATACTCAGAATGGAATTATTTCATTAATTTTTGTTGCGCATCTTGAGAACACGCGACCAGCAGATCGATGTTCCGTCCGTTGCCAGTACATCGATCGTCCACCACGTTCTCATATCCTTCGCCTTCAGCTACTCTATCAGCTTCTTTCTCTACCTATTCGACAAAGCTAAAGACTTCTCAGATCAGGTTACGTTTTTGAATCTGTGGCTCTCGAAATGCGCATGGTTTTTGGTCCTAAAACAGAAAGTGTAGCAAAGTACGTCATTGTATATTAGTCCATCTGTAGTTAGCGCAAGAGGAGGATATATAAGGGTACCTCCCCAACCCTCCTCTTAACAATATACTAATTTTCTTACTCCTTTACAAGATCATTCACTTTACTATAGTTATAAGCCTAGATACGTGTCTAATACTTTCTACCATCTAGTACACCCTCTATAAGTACTCTTCTATATACTTAACGTCGTTCTACGGTATCTAGACGATACGTTACTATTATTTAGTATCTTTCCTCAACTACTATTAAAGTATATAAGCTAGTAACTATTAGTAGTACTAATAAAAGTTATCTTTAAACCTACTATATTAATAGTAACTCTATAGAAGCTCTTATTAATACTAAACTTTACTAGACGCTACTATAAGCATCTATAGACTAATTACCATTCTAGATACGTCCTAGTAATAGAATAACTAGTATTTTAGTATTAAATCCAAAGTAATAAAGACTAAAATCTTTAACTACGTTAATCTAGTACTTCCTAGCCTTCTAATATAACTAGTAGAGTCTCTACTATTTACGCGGCTAATACCTTAATAAGAATAGACTACTTTAACGGCCGTATAGCGAGAGGACTATTAACTCTTATTATTTAAGTATAAGTTATTACTTAAAAAATATAAGGAAGTATAAAAAGTACTAAACGAGCTCTTAGATCTTATTAAGAACTTAGTAAGCGCTTTAGCTCTTTAAATTCTTTAAGAAGTAGAAGACTTTTAATTATACTATTAACTTAGAGTACTAAAGTAGTATCTTACTCTATTAGACCATGTTACGTAAGGAACGCTTATATAATAACTAGATAATCTAAGAAAAGAACTAAGTAATTAAACTATTATTAAGTGGTTATTATAATGGGAGGACCTTACTAGAAAGGTAGAGATATATAATTTCCTATATATTAAGAGAAACTACGGTGCCTACGTATTTCTAAATATAATCTACCTCTATAACGCTGAATTTATAACTCTATTCCTTATAGATCTTTAAAGGAATCTATCTAATATACTCGCTATTACCTATCTAACTAAGTAATACTATTAATAGATACGCGGTAAGAGTCTTTACTAGTTAAAGGATAAGAAAAGCTCGTTATTTCTAGTAGTTCTTAGAGGCGAGGACTAATCTTCTAAGTTACTTATATATCTATATAGCGATAATTATCTATAGTAAGATTACTCTTACCTTAATAATAAGAGTAGACCCTCTAGCTAGACCCCTAATAAGGAGGTTTAAGCCAAGATATAGAAGAAGATATTATACTTAAATACTAAGAGTAGGGTAGAAATATCTCTTACTAAGTACGCTAAGTACCTTTAGTAGAAGAA
>JAJVDC010000264.1:0-40724 GCA_021436925.1 Neofusicoccum ribis
TGAGGACGAGACTCGAACTCGCGCGGGTTGCCCCACCAGGAATTGCTGTTAAGATACACCTTAACCTGGCGCCATAACCAACTCGGCCACCTCACCCAGGGCTGGCAGATCTGTAGATCTGCGCGCGATCTGATGGAGAGGATACGCCAGAGCATTGGATATATACTGGGATTGGGTGTTCAGCATGCTGAGCGTTGGATTGCGTGCGGAAACGGAGGTGAAGAGATTTTGATAGAGGTCCGTGGGTCGCGGTCGGTGCGCAGCCGGTCCAAATCCAGGCCGAGATATCAGCATTCCACCTCTTCTGCATTGCCCTCAAGCTCCGTAGCTCTTCCTTTGATGAACAAGTCTTCCCTTCACCCACACAGCCGCCGTATTTCGATCGTCACCGTTGTAGGCCCACTTTCCAATACGGTCTTCCCAGCTTTCCCAGCCAAAAACATCCACCGGGGTCTCCATCTCTTCCTCGCCATCCTCTGGAACAACACCGAGGCTGACCATCTGTGCATCCCAATCCATGCCGACCTCAAAAGCGCCCACTCGATCCTCCAAGCCGACAACCTTTGCTCCTCCGCGGGTGGCGAGGTAGAGTGCTTCCTCAGTCGCCAGCTTGGCAGCATCGCCATCCTCCATAGAACGGTGTCTTGAGACGAGGATGGTGTGCCGAACCATGTCGAGGATGCTGGGGCTGTAACCACCGCTGACATCGGTGCCCAGACCGACAGTGATTCCGCGGTTCAACAGATCTCGCACCGGTGCAACTCCGGAGGTCAAAGCAGTGTTGCTGACAGGACAGTGCGAGATTTTGGCATCGCGCTGCTTGACAAGGATCTTCTCTTCCTCGGTAAGATGGACCGCGTGTGCGAGGATCATCTTCGAATTCAGGAGACCGGCACTGTCGTACACGTCCGCGTAATGTTTTTGTTTCGGGAAGAGTTCCTTCACGAGCTGGATCTCGTTGCTGTTTTCGGAGATGTGGGTTTGAGCCATGATGTTGTGCTCCTTTTGGAGCTTGCCCAGCTCGCACATTGTGTCGTGGTGACAGCTGGGGGCAAAGCGGGGTGTAATAATGGGGGCAACAATGCCCTTTCCGCCATCGGCCATTTGCACATAGTCCACGACCTCTCTGCTCTTGCGAATGGTATCAGCAGAGCTCTCGTCACGGTACCATTCAGGGCTCAGGCCAGAGTCCATGCACACGCGGCCAATAAAGGCGCGCTGCCCCTTTTCCAGACAAATGTCGGCAAGGAGGTTGGTGGCAGCCACGTGGATGGTGGCAAAGTAGGAGGCGGTGGTTGTCCCATGGGAAAGAGTGCGAGAGACGCAGCGGTTGTATACGCGGCGGGCTTTGGTGAGGTCCGAGAGCGATGCCTCCATTGGGAAGGTGTATGTGTTGAGCCAGTCAAGCAGCGTTGATTTGCTGACGATGCCGGAATTGGCATACTGCGGAGCATGGATATGGGTGTCGATAAAACCGGGGAAGAAGAATCCATGGTCCTTAATGGTAACAATAGAGGCATCCGACCAGCCGTGGTGCTTTTTCACAACGGAATCTGTGCCGTCGATGCCGCGCTCGATAAAGGCGATTTTCCCATTCTCGTCGACGCCGATGGCGCCCTTTTCACAGATATCCAGCTCTTGCAAAGACTTGCAGTGCACAAAGGGACCAATATAGATAGCCTTGCCCTGCTCGGCAGAGAGCATGTTGGCGGGCACGGATAACTCCCCCATAGCGAATGGAAGCGGGACGACGCGAACTTGACGGAAAGATTGCAGTGAAGACGTGCAGCGAAAGCAGACGGAGCAAGCAGAAAAGACAGAAATGAGAGGTCGACGCCGGGGATCTGCGGCTTTATAGGAAGGTTATCTGGAGCATGGAGCCCCTGTGAGGCGGAGTGCGGCAGTGGCTCATGGCGGGGCCTGGCGTGGGCGGGCCAAGGCCGGAGGCGCTACGGCCACCTCCGCTCTCCGTCTATCAGCCGTGTGCCAGACTTCGCCGCCGGCCTACGGCTTTCGTGTGCGTGCGTAGCTGCGTTGGGGACGGGCACTGTACCGGATTCTTCTGCAAATTCTCCTGCAGTCCGCAGCCTGGAGCCAGGCGGTCAGCCATCGGCAAGCAGCGGGCCTGCAGCAAGCGGTTTGAGTCGCATCGACACGGGAGTGTTAGCCGGCTTCCAGCCATGTTCCAGAACAGCCGGCACATGGACGAGAGACGAACACCGGTAGGGCGCGGGAGAGGCGATGCCGTCCGACAGCCACATGACTGGGCCGGATCCGCCGACGAGAGGACAAAGGAGGGACGAGGGACCCCGCATGCATGAGGCTCGTGGCTCGGCTGCTGGACGTGCGCGGCGATAACGCAATGGCTGCCTTATCGGCGCAAAAGCGATTGCGCCTTCCTCAGCTCCGCGATTGCGAAAGTCGCGCTGCCGTCAGCACGTCCACGCCCCAGCCATGGCACTCTTCCCGCTCCTCCTCCACCTGACAACCGGTGCGCGAAACCATGGGCACCTCGCAGTCGAAGAATGCACCCAAACCCGTCCTTGAAATCCCTCCCGCTAACCTCATCGGCTGTATCAAATCCGCCGACGGCTTCACCGTGCTGCATGTAGAGCCCGGTTCCGAGACTCCCTCGCTCAACGCCACTCCCACCAAGACACTCCCAGACGGCTTTGCTGCCAAATACCTGATCGAGCCTCCCACCAACCAGCAGCTTCATGTCGTGATTTCCGTCTTGTCCGGCACCTGCCTAGCCGAGGCCTTCTACGACAAGAACCTCCGGCCCCTCCTCGACGCCATCGGCCTGCGCGAAACCACCGACTATGTTGTCCACCGAACAACCTCGGCGAAGACCATCTCGGAGCTCACCCACGCCGTTTTCCTGCCGCGAGCCAACGAGGGCATAAACCAGCGCATAATCCTACTGTCGGGAGACGGGGGCATCGTCGACATTGTCAACGGTCTGCTGTCTGGGAGCAGAGGCGCCTCGTTCACTGCGCCATCCGTCGCGCTCATTCCCATGGGCACAGGCAATGCGCTGGCCCACTCGTCGCGCATCACGGCAGACAACACGCTGGGGTTGGCCACGCTTGCGCGCGGATCGCCGGTGAGACTGCCACTCCTCAGGGCTCGCTTCTCGCCTGGCGCACGGCTTCTGGTGGAAGAAGGCAGCAAGAAGGAAGAGCTTCCTCTGGCAAGCGACGCCTCACCAACCATGTATGGTGCCGTGGTGTGCAGCTGGGCCATGCACGCGGGCTTGGTGGCGGACAGCGACACGACGGAATACCGCAAGTATGGCATCGAGAGGTTCAAAATGGCAGCCAAAGAGGCGCTCTATCCGGCCGGGGGCTCAGAACCGCACAGGTACCGAGCAAACGTGTCGGTGCTGCGCAAGACGCAGGACGGCAAGGCCGACTGGGAAGCAGTGAGTCGGCAGGAGCATGCGTACGTGCTGGCGACGTTGGTGTCGAATCTGGAAAAGACATTCAACATTTCGCCGCACACGCAACCGCTGGACGGTCATCTGCGTCTCGTCCACTTTGGCCCGATGGCGAGCGACGAGGTGATGCGCGTGATGGGCCTGGCGTATCAGGAAGGGAAGCACGTGGATGAGGATGCAGTGAGTTACGACGATATTGAGGGCGTGCGCATCGAGTTTGTCGAGGACGAGGACCGGTGGCGGCGGGTCTGCGTGGACGGCAAGATCGTGCTGGTGGAGCAGGGCGGGTGGGTGGAGGCGCGCAAGGCGGAGAGCGGGGAGGAGCGCGTGGTGGATCTGGTGTGTCTGCGCTGAGCGGCCGTGTGTATAGACAAGGCACGAATTGATGCTTGGCCGCGACAAGCTCTCGCTGCGGGCTGCTGCGGGACGCGCTGAGTCGCGCGCGCGCCGTGGCGGATCGCGTGTGACGCAATCAAGCATGAGGGCTCACGGAGCGCGTGACGGCGGCGGCTCGCCTGCTGCTTTCCACGGCGGCGTCGATTGTTGTATAGGGGAACCCACGCGGCTGACGTCCTGACGTCCGCAGAGAGCCAGAGCCCAGGCCCCGCGCGCATCCGGCCATCCCTCGCCCAGTGACGGTGATGCTGCGGCTGATGTGCTGGCAGCAGCAGGCCACGCCCAGGTATTTGACCGCCACCCACGCCCAAAGCCCACATTGCGACGATCCTTCGGTGCTTTAATTGTGAATGCTGCTCCAACCCCGAACCTACCAGCTCGCCCAGCGCCCCGACCAGGACGCGACCGCCGCCGTCTCGCCCTTCCCCAAGTGGACTCCGTCGTGGAAGGAGAAGCTGCTCGCCGAGCGCAGCGCCCGCAGGATGCTGCTCGTCCATCAAGCGGGCAGCGTCAAGGTCGGCGAGGTTGTCCGGTGCGCTCCATCCCCGCCGCCCAGCTGCTTCACCCCCACTGATCCGACCGTGTGCCCAGCTACACCCTCACCTACACGCCCGCAAACGATCGCATCCTCCCCAGCCCGGCCCAGCTCCACCTCAAGATCAAAAACTCGTCCGCCATCCCCTTGCGCGCCGCCTACCTCCACGGGCCCTACACCCTCCATGTCGCCGCGTACCCCTCGAGCTTCAATCCGAATCGCAAAGTCGAGAACCCGAAGAGGGAGGGCGTCCCGGACTTTGAGCCCAATCTCAAGGCTGGCGGCTCGTGGGCCACGCGTCTGCTCGTCCCGGAGGAAATACGCGAATCGGGTGGCAAGACCAGCGTGAAGCGCACCGCTGACGGCGAGCCCAAGAGTGTTACCTGGATCATTGAGATCCACTCGCAGATTCTGTTTTCCAACAGCGCTTCTGTGAGCTTCGAGCTGCTGGTTGGCCGGGACGAGCGGAGCTTGGACTACGGATTTGCGGCTGTTGCGGGCCACGGTCAGGGCACGCCGGGTCAGGTCGAGGATCACCAGCAGGGAAAGAGCAGGCACGAGGGGCGCCATCCGGCCCAGCCGAAGGGCGTCTATTCCAGAGCCATCCGTTTGGTTGTCGATGACACGACCAGCCTGTGGAACAAGCCGGCACTACCGGAGTGGGACGAGGCCGACAAGCCCCGGACTTCGAGGGATGGATACGAGGCCCATCCGAAGGATGCGAACAAGGTCAAGAGGCAGAAGAACATCCATGTCGTCATCGTCACCCATGGCCTGCACAGCAATCTGGGCGCCGATATGCTCTACGTGAAGGAGAGCATTGATGCTGCTGCAAAACAGGCACGTGAGGAGGCTGTGAAGCGGAGGAGGGCGGCACGGAGAGGCGAGTCATCCGAAGCCACTGTCACACCGGAAAGCCAGGCCAATGGAGGGAACTTGAAGGACAGCTCGACTGCTCCTCTTTCCGGTGGCCAAGAAGACCTCTATGGGGATGATGCGGAGGACGACGATCCTAATGACGAGGAAGTCATTGTCAGGGGCTTTGGTGGAAATGCTGTTCGTACAGAACGGGGCATCCAGTATCTGGGCAAGCGGCTGGCAAAATACGTCTTGGGTTTGACATACCCGGATCAGCCGTATCTTCCCATCAAGAAGAGCATGAAGAACAAGATGTCAAACACCTTTTCATCCGGCAAGGCTCCGGCCGACGAAGGCATACCGGCGCATTCCGGGAGCTCCGTTCATCACCAGCGCCATCCATCGAAGCATGAAGAGCGAGCGTACAAGTTCACGAGCATCAGCTTTGTTGGGCATTCGCTTGGAGGCCTTGTCCAAACCTATGCTATAGCATACATACACAAACACTCTCCCGAGTTCTTCCACAAGATCAAGCCTGTCAACTTCATCTGCATGTCTTCGCCAATGCTGGGGTTGAGCAACGAAAACCCAATGTATGTCAAGTTTGCTCTCGACTTTGGTCTTGTCGGTCGCACGGGTCAAGACCTTGGTCTGACTTGGAGACCTCCAACTATTGCACGGGGCAGTTGGGCGGCGATGGTCAGCGGTTTTGGGACAGCTCAAAAGGAACAGAAAGCAGAGGATCCAGGTGCCAAGCCGCTGCTGCGCATCCTTCCTACCGGTCCCGCCCACCAGGTTCTCAGGATGTTCCGGAATCGAACGGTTTACTCAAACGTGGTGAATGATGGAGTCGTGCCTTTGCGGACAAGCTGCCTGCTCTTTTTGGACTGGAAAGGTCTTGGTAGGGTGGAAAAGGCAAGGAGGGAAAACGGTCTGGTTGGGACGTTGGCAAGTTGGGGTTTTGCAGAGTTGACGGGCCAGAACTCATCTCCGAATCCTTCACGGCTGGCTTTTGACAGAGAGGAAGAGGACAGTGGGACTAGCACTCCAGTGGGGGGTAGCAATGATGCCACAGTGCCGCAACCTGCGGAAGATGCTGTCAACCAGGACCAGACCGCGACGACAACAGGTGAACCGCAAGCCAACCAATTCCTGTCCGAACAGCAGAGGCAGGCCGTGGAAGAAGCAACAACCCTTACGTCCCCAAGGAAGGCCAGTGCTCCCAGCGCTCCCAGCGCTCCAAACGCTCCAACCACTCCAAACAAGAGTCCCGGTGTGTCGAACCCTTTTACTGGATTTATCAGCTACCTCAAAGGAGCGACTACCACACCAAAGGATAAAAGGATGTTCAAGAGAAGTCAGACGGTCCAGCCGACTCCGTCTGAAGAACAAAGCCCACCAGGGAGCTCGCCCAACCAACAGTCACAGCATGGACGGCCCCTGGCATCAAGGGGAGATTCTACCATCAACAACGAACTTGCCCCGCCAAAGACTACGATTTTCGAATCTGCCGGTGACATTCTCAATCCACCTATCCCACCGATGTCATGGATCATCGATCCGGCCAGTCGTTCTCGGACCATCTTCCACGATCGCATCTACCATCCCGAAGACATACCTCCTCCGCCAGTCAAGAGACCAAAGGGTCTTGCGCGTTCGTTTTCTTCGGACCACAGCATCACCAGTGTCTCGACTACTGATTCAACCGAATCTAGCAGCGGCATGCGGGTGGAGGAGAAGATTGCGCGGTCTTACCACAAGGATCTCTCATGGCGCAAAGTGCTCGTGCGGCTTGAGCCTGACGCCCACAACAACATTGTCGTGCGTCGCATGTTTGCAAACGCATATGGGTGGCCGGTCGTCAAGCATCTGTGTGACACGCACTTTGCAGATACGTACGCTGCCCGCACGCGCGATGAGAGAGAGCCTGCAGTTGACCGCGCCGCGCACGCGAGTGCCGCCAACACTTCCGCCGGTGAGGAAGTCGAAGGTCAGCGCGCAAAGAGCCCGCCACCGCGTTCGCCGTCTGAAATGCGTGAAGCAGCTGATGAGCTTGCTCCGCTCAGGGAAGATAGTATTGCTAGCGATGGCACTGGTACCTCGAATCAACACCACGATCATCTTCACTCCTCCCATCATGGTGGCAAGGTGCTGCTCCGCGAGGACAGTTCGCTCTGGGATGATACATATTTCGAGGGCGGCACTGAAGATGAATCAGACGACGTTGATGATGAAACACCGGACAATCGTGGATATTTCCAGCGCTTCCTTTCGCCGGCGCCACAAGGCAAGAACCGCAAGATAGCCCCGACGTCTGAACCGAAGCCCACCTCACCAGACACTGGGGATCTGTCTCAAGCTGGGACGAGTGCGGCTGATATTGAAACCTTCTTAACGGCAAAGGCACCACCACCCGAAATCGTCGTGGAGGGCCACAGAGGTCTGAGCCCGACGGTTGTCAGCCCAACGGAGAAGACCAAGAAGCGTGACTCCCTAGACAAGGGCAAGGCTGCGGTGACTGAATCGTCGACGCCGACTCCGACTGCAGAAGATGTGCCCCTCCCGAGTCCTTCTGGGACGACGATTGCACCAGGTGGGACGGCAGAGGTTGGGCTGCGCAAGAGCGTTGAGGAACAGATCGGCAGTCCGACAATTGAGAGACCTGGTAGCAGTGCAGGAAGTGTTGTCGAAGAGGTGGCAAAGGCGTTTAGCGGACCTGCTGGTCCCAATGATTCTTCCAAGCAACAACAGGCATGAAGATAGACGGTGTCGTCCTTTCTTTCTTAACTTCCTCGGGTTTGTATGAGCGTTTTATACCAAGACTGGTTGGGCTGGCATTGATACAATGGATACACGGCAGAACAGCCCGGAGGCATTATTCGTCATGTCTAGATAGACGCGTAAATGTATAGCATTTTATAATAAGCGAAGCTTTGTTTAGAATTCGCCGCTTGTACCCGTTGGGTTTCCATGAACTGAATGTGGGAATTTTTACAAGTACTGAAAGAAATAAAACAAAGCCCATTCGCCGCCGCCGGCTGAGATTTCATGCCACCACCCGAACCCGAACGATCAAATTATCGACACAATGCTTGACGCAAATCCATCTAACCAACCAGCTCCAATCTACCTAGTCCGTTGCAATGCAGCGCAATTCGTATCGTCTGACGTTCTCCAACGCTCAATCGCCTCGTCCGAGCGATGATGCTGTGGGAGGTCTACCGTCGATGCTATTTCTCCGACCCCAGTTTCGGGGTTGCCTCTTCAGGAAGGCGCCAACAGCACCGAGATAGCCCTCGTGTCTGAGGAAGTAGGCCTGCTTCTCGCCCTTGGACCAGAACTTGATGGCGTAGGAGAGTGTGTGCATGGTCTGAGGGTGGCCTCCGATGAACGAGCCGCCAAAGTAAATGTGCTCCAGGTTGTGCTTCTCGGCGTGGAGATAGGCAATCTGGCCAATGTTGTTGCTGTATGATGTCAGTGATTGATGCACCGTTGCACGGATGGAGAATGTACGTACCTCACGGCGTACAGCAGGCTCTTGCTGACGTCTTCGGGCTTGAATGACCTTCCGTAGTCGTACGACGAGTCTTTGAGGTTGCCGGTGTCTTCTGCCTCCTGTTCGGCCTGTCGCTTCATCTTGTAGACCTTGCCGAAGCTGCTGGCAATGGTGGTGCTCTTCAGACCGATCTTGCCGTAGTCGGTGCCGTAGATGTCGCCGACCAGCATGTCGACAGCCGTGTTGTCTCCTTGTTCGGCGAGCCTGAGCATATCCTCGAACGTTCTCGCGCCGGTGAGTAGGGACAACAGCCCCCAGAGAGTGCCTCCACCGAGCGAGGTACCTCCCACACGCTCGTACTGTCGCGGGCCGGAAACCTTGACCATGGACACACCGGAGCCAATGTTCACCAGCAGGTATGGGTATATGTTGGGCCGGGCTGCAATGAAGCGCATCGGCTCCTCTTGGCTGTAGGTGAAGACTTCGCTGGGAATCTCGGTGATGAAGAAATCAAGGCCTGCGGGTGTCAGCATGCGTCTGCGCAGCAGTTAGGGAGAGCGCACCTATGATGAGGCACTCCATCTCGTCTTCCCTCACGACCTCAACCTCCAGCGCATCCTTGACCTGGTCATAGTATTTGAAGGCACCGCCGCCGGTTGCCATGACGCAGAGATCAGAGGGTCGCGAGCCATTGATTATCTCGTACTTGAGCTTGAGCTTGCGGAGGAAGTCGATGCACTCGTCAATGCGCGCCGTCTCGAACTTCAAAAAGTTCAGCCGGCCGCCGAGCTCCTTGGAGGTTGGGTCGCGCGAGAAGTAGACCAGCTTCGCGAGCGAGCCGCCAATCTGTATGCACCCGGTCAGCCTGCGAACTGGGTGTAGAGCAGCGGAGTGCGCACGTCGACGGCGATGTGGCTGACGACAGCCGTGTGGTTGGGCAGGCGGATGTCCTTGGTGCCGTGCTCGTGCTCGTGCTCGCTCTCGGGCGAGTCGGGCGTGCGCGGCTCGTCGTCGACAATGAAGGCGCCCTGCACGTTGATGTAGACGTTGCCCGGATGCTTGATTGTGGGGTCGTCGGCCTGGGGTTTGGCGGGGTGGGCGGGCTCGTTGGGGTCTGGCGACAGCGACGGCGACATGGTGGTGAGCTGGCGGGCCTTGCGCTTTGCGTAGTCGGCGGCGGCCAGCAGCCTTGTTCGGAGGCTGGCTATCGACGGCGAGGCCTGCGGCGTCGGGGTTGTGCAGGCCGGAATGACGGCTGGCGACGGGCGCGAGGGCTGCGCGAGGTTCATCTGCCGGGCGTTGGGCGACTAGGCGGCGGCGCTGCTGAGGGATGGGCGAGGGCAAAGGCTGCTGTGCAACAGGCCGCGCTGACGAGGGCGAAATTGCTCAGACGATCCATTTCCTTCTGTCCGATAGTCGGCTGGTGAAAGAGCCATTGTACCTACGGCTACGGTGCAGTGTTGAGAACAACCTCGGACGTGCGCTGCGATCCCACCGCGGCCCTCCGCATCCGAGGCGCGACCAAATCCCCAGCCTGTCCGGCGCCCCTCACGTCAGATCGGTGCCGCCGCCTGCCCCGAGCCGGCGCTTTTGGGCATGCGCTCTGCAATATCACTTCAATTGGCGGCATGCCCCCGGCACGCACGCCGGAAATTGCCCAAAACAACCATCCGAACCGCATCGCCGAACCACATCGCCGAACGTTCCGGCACTGCCGATAATGCATTTCTGGTATCACTTTTGGGTGCCATAAATAGTAGTCGTACAACTGCTCTATCCTGAACCAATCCGTCCCGCAATCCCATTCCGCCAAACTCCTCAAGCTCCAAGCCTCCGCCCAAGATCCTTTTACATGCACACATCCCGGATGCCCGATGGTCCCTGGTCGTTGTAGTCTGTCCGCGTCATGTAGCCCTGGCCAAGTCCTTGGTCCACGATGAAAAGGACCTTTGCTGCAACCTGTGCTCCCAGGAACATGGCCTCGTCCATGCCGACTTCCTTCCACTCTGGAAAGTACTCTGGCGCCTTGACCAGTTTGATGCTTGTCGGCGACTGTCCGTGCGACGAATGCGTGTTGTGCGAGTGCATGCCACTCATCGGGCCTGGCGTTGAGCCCTGGCTTGCATGCATCATCTGCGGGTTCTGTGCTGTGGTGGCTGCATAGAGTAGTGGGTTGACACCGCTGCTGCTGGGCTGAAGGCCGGGATGTTGGGGCGTGTTGGCACCAGTGGCCGTGGGTGTTGAGAGGTTGGACGGAAGCTCGGATGTGAAGATGGTTGCTGACGAAGGAGAGATGAGGTACTTGGTCTGGAGGATTGCAACGAGGGCTTCCTTGAATCCTGATGGTCGTTTAGTACATGCACAAACGGTGGACTGTCAGACTTACCTCTAATCTTGGCGCCATTGCCTACAATGATGAGGGAATCCCAAAGCTCGCTTCGCTTGTTGACCTCTTCAACAGAGGCAACGGTACGGTAAATGGCATCTGCCAGGCGCTCCAAGACTCCTCCACTTGCGGCTTGGAACCGCTCAACCCCCACCTCAATCTCTCGACGGATCGGGCCACGGGATCCCGAGAGCGATGCCAACGCACCGTTGATCTCGACACCCGTCATCGGGTCGTTCTGACCTGAATCTCCGTCTGCACCCTTCCGCTGGGGTCCCTCGTCCAATGCTGCCGCGGCCTCGGCCAGCTTCTGGCCACTTGTGGTATCCTTGAGCGCATTGAGCAACGCATGGTCCTCGTACATGAATGTTGCCTTTTCTCTCTTGGCATTGGGCAACCGCATGGGCTTGTTGGCAGCCTCTTTAGCAGTATCGGCACCCTTTTTCTTGGCCGCAGCCTTTTCTTGCTTTTCCTTTTCCTTTTTGGCCAGAAGCTCGTTCATCTTGCCGCTTGTGACGATGCTTGCCACGTCGAGAACACCCTCACTCTCCTCATCTTCCTTGCCCTCGTCTCCGACTTCAGTGTCCAAACCCGGGCCACGGGGAGCATTTCCTATGGCTGCGGCGGCATCCGGGCCAGAGCCTGTCGCACCAGTCGATGCGGCAGCTGCAGGGTTTGTGACGCCATCCCCACTGTTCTCCCCAGAGCCCGGCAAGGGGGTGTTGGGAGGCAGGATCTCGCAGATGGGGTTCTTTTTCAGCTGCTCGCACATTTCCCAGTTAAGTCCCCTGGGTTTCAACAAATCCAGAAGACGCCGCGTCATGGCATCGCCGCCGCATTCGGGAATTGCAATGGCCCTGCCAGTCTCGTGCATTATGAAGTCGCTGATTGCAGTGACATCTGATTTTTGGAAGCCCACGTCGACCACCGTGGCACTCGAGGCGCCGTATGCGTAGGCTATGGCGGTTGCCGAATCCATGATGGTAAAGGCAGGCATCTTGAACTTTTCAAAGAAGAACTGAGTGAGCCTCTCCTTTTCCTTGGGAGTCCATGCCGGCTGGCCAATCAGCAGGATGGGAGTATGGAACGGCGGGTTGAGGGTGTTGTAGACGTGGGTCATGAGGGCAAAGAAGCACGGCCAATTGACAATGCGACCCTCTTCCATTGGCCACACGGCGCCCTCGTCTGAGATGTGGTCCTCCTCGTAGATGACCTCGTCGTCGGCCTCGCCCAGGGTCTTTTGCATGTCCCTGATCTCGTCCTGCTCCTCGGGCTTGCCGCCATCCTTCCGGCGGACCTTGTAGGGCTCCCATTCGCCGTCCTTTTCGGCCTGGAACATGCGCGACCTCACGCGCAAACGCGCGGGGGTGAGCGACTCGGGCAGGCCGAGCTGGGCGAGGGTGGTTTGCGAGCCGGGCGCAATGATCTGGGAGCCAGTCAGCTGCAGCGGAGGGAGACGGAGGGGAGCAACGCACGATGATCTGCTCATCTTTGAAGGGCGGCATGGTTGCGGGGCCGCGGGGGTGGGGAGCGGAGGAATGGGCGGGCGTGAGGGCTGCGAAGTCGCGATGCGCGGGCTGGGCGGTCGCGTCGGCGTGGGAAAGTCGTGCCTGCGCGGCCGGGGCGTGGTGTGGCCCAAGCTCGAGCAGTCGTGGTCCAAGCTGTTGGACGAGAGCTGCCCCAGCTTGGAGCCCCGACGCCGACCACCTCTGCCCCGCCAGGACGATGCGCCCAAGCTGCCGTTCGCCATAGCTGTCCTGGTCTCCTGTTGCCCTGCGCAGGTGCTCTCGCAGGCCCCGCCATGTCGTCCAGCATGAGCTCCCTGGCCCAGAACGCGTCCCAAGCGGCCTCCGTCGCTCTCGCCGACCCACAACCGCCCGCCTCCAACTTTGGCCTCCTCGCCCGGATACTGCTGGGCACGGTGAAGGTCATCCCCGGCCTGCTGTACTGGATCATCACCTTCACCACCATAACTTTGCCAACATGGATCTTCACCCTAGCCTCCATGAGTTTGACCGTCACCATGAATGCAACCACTCTGTAAGACACTGTCGCACTCTGCCGAACACTGCCGCTGATTCACCTAGCCTGCTGCTCTTCCTCGCCTTTGGCTCCACCGTCAGCTGGTTCGTCCGCTACCGTTTCCTGAACATGTATACCCGCTTGCCCCCGGAGCCCCAGCGCGAAGAACCCCACGTCGAAGTCTTTCCCGACACTCAGGAGGGCGACTCTAAACGCGGCTTGTCCAACTACCTCGATGAGTTTCTCAGCGCCATCAAAGTCTTTGGCTACCTCGAGCGACCCGTTTTCCACGAGTTGACCCGGACCATGCAAACCCGCAAGCTGATTGCCGGCGAAACACTGCTGTTGGAGGAGGAGAAGGGCTTCTGTTTGGTCGTCGATGGCTTGGTACAGATTTTCGTAAAGTCCAACCGCGATGAGTCCACCTACGACTCGGGGATCTCTGGCACCAGTTCTGATGACGAGGACGGAGACGTCGGGGGGCATCAGCAGGGCTACCAGCTCTTGACTGAGGTTAAGAACGGCGCCCCCATGTCGTCCTTGTTTTCCATTCTCTCGCTCTTCACAGAGGACATCAAGCTCCGCCATGACGAAGACCAGGGCATAGATTCCGCTCCTCCAACGGCCGGTGGTCCCCGCTTTCAGCGTTCAGATTCACAGCCAATGCCTGGCTCAGTGACTCCTCAATCTGAAAACTTCACTAGCAGTCCCCAACAGATGCCTCAGATGTCTCCAAGGTCTGAGCTTAGAAATGCTCGCCGTGCTTCCACCATTACCAGTCCCACTGCCAGCGGTAGACTACCTCGAGTTCCTTCCCTCTCTCTCGACACCGACCAAGAGCAGTACGAAGAAACAAAGTCCCGCAAAGCAAGCGAGTCACGATCAAGGAAACTCAAATCTGCTCATCCAGATATTGTTGCAAGGGCCACTGTCGATACCACCATTGCCATTATCCCGGCCACAGCTTTCAAGCGCCTGACACGCATCTATCCCAGAGCAACCGCCCACATCATACAGGTCATTCTTACCCGGCTTCAACGAGTGACGCTATCAACCGGTCACGCCTATCTGGGGTTGACGAGTGAAGTCTTGCATATTGAACGTCTCATGAACAAGTACACCACGTATGATCTTCCAGGATTTCTCCGGGATGCCGCTCTTCAGAGGCTAAAGGACAAATTTTCAAAGGTGGGTGCAGATTTTCACTTTCCACTCCTGTACTGACTAGGTTTTAGGAAAGAGAAAGGATCGGTGACGAGGATGGAATGAAGGGCATTGCTCTCCATAATCCTGCTTCTCACCGCAAGAGATCTGGAAGTGGTCTGAGAAGAGATGTCCATACCCGGTTAACTTCTATTCGTCCTACTTCAGCAGCTCCAACGGAACCAGCTCCTCAAAGAAGTGCTACAATGAGTCCTCGTGATCAGGATCGACAAGGCGTGAGTGCGGGTAAGCACTAACTATCTGTATAATTGATGCATCACTAACAACTATGCAGGAGACTTGTTGACAAATCATCACTTCCCACGCAACAGTCGCGGACGTATGAGTAGCTTTTCCCAGCCATTTTCTCCAGCACCTCAAAAGCGGGACAGCCGTACGCCATTGGATTCTGGATCTTTCAACCCCTTTGCTCATACCAGTGGCCGTATTCCTCTTCAACGTCAAGAGTCGATTGATGAAGATGCTTTCTTCCGTGAATCCGTCCTCGATTGTATGCTAAAAGCCATTGGGTTGACCAACACCCGAAACGTGGTCCCCAAAACGGATTCAGTCGAACAATCACCACGATTGGTATCGTTTGATACGAAACGTCAAAAGGCAGTTTTCAGCAACGCATTTGGTTTCATGGATCCTTTTGAAGGATCCGTAGAGGCAGACACTGAATCAGTGACCTCGATCCCTCTTTCTGCCATCAGCGCCACCAACAGCAGAAGCATTCATGAGGAACTCGTCAATGATGTTGAAATTGTCTTTTTTCCCAAAGGATCAGTCTTGGTTGAGCAGGGCGAACGTAATCCTGGTCTGTACTATGTCATTGACGGTTTCTTGGATGTTGGCATGCCCGTGGATGAGAAGGACCGCAATTCCGACATCCTTGGTTCTTTCCCTACGGATCATTCTTCAGGGCTTGATCCTGGTGAACTATTCGGTGGCAGTCTACACAAGACACCGACCAATTCATCCGTTGGAGGGGCCGGATCTCGCCCTGAGTCTAGCAAAAAGAAGAAGCAGCACAGGAAGAGCCTTTTTCTCACCAAACCTGGCGGTCTGGCCGGTTACTTGGGAACAGTCTCTTCGTACAGGTCCTTCATTGATGTCGTGGCCAAGACAGACGTCTATGTTGGTTTTCTACCGCGTGCTTCCATTGAAAGGATTGCGGACAGATATCCAGTTGTCTTGTTGACAATGGCAAAACGCTTGACCACACTGCTGCCGCGGATGATTCTACACATTGACTTTGCACTTGAATGGGTGCAGGTCAATACGGGGCAAATCATCTACAACCAGGGTGACGAAAGCGACTCCATCTACATTGTGTTGAATGGACGTTTACGTGCAATTCAAGAGACGGAAGAAAAGGGCATGAAGGTCACTGGGGAGTATGGTCAGGGAGATAGTGTGGGAGAGCTTGAGGTCTTGACGGAATCAACCAGACCTGCTTCTTTGCACGCCATTCGAGACACAGAGGTGGCCAAGTTTCCCAAGACTCTATTCAACAGTCTTGCACTCGAACATCCAGGCATCACCATCAAGATTTCGAAGATCATTGCGAGCCGTATGCGCTCCTTGATGGAGGATCCACTTCACGAGCAGGGAACTGAGCGCAATGCTGCCGTCAAAAACAATGTTTCTTCGACCACCAACCTTCGGACTGTTGCCGTCCTTCCCGTCACTGGAGGAATACCTGTGGTTGAATTCGCCAGCAGATTGGTGAATGCTCTCCATCAGATTGGCCTGCCCAACAGAGTCGTATCGCTCAACCAGGCAGCCATCCTCAACCATCTTGGAAGACATGCATTCAGTCGCATGGGCAAACTCAAGTTGTCGCAGTATCTCGCAGATCTGGAGGAAAAGTATAGCTTGGTGCTCTACGTGGCTGACACCAACGTCAAGTCCCCATGGACTCAGACATGCATTTCTCAAGCCGATTGCATTCTCCTTGTCGGTCTGGCAGATGGATCACCAGCCATTGGTGAGTACGAGCGCTTTCTTCTAACCACAAAGACGACGGCAAGGAAAGAACTTGTGCTGCTGCATTCAGAACGCTACTGTCCCCCTGGTTTGACACGGAAATGGTTGCGCAATCGTATGTGGATCAACGGAAGTCACCACCACATCCAAATGTCGTTCCGCACTGCAGCAGAACCAATCCACCCCACACATCGTCGGTTTGGCACTGCACTCAAGCAACGTGTCCAGGTCCTGCAGGCGGAGATTCAAAAGTATACTTCCAAACGCGTGCGTCAGACACCTCTTTACTCGGCCGACACTCCGTATAAAGGCGACTTTCACAGGCTGGCGCGACGACTGTGCGGAAAGTCTGTGGGGTTGGTACTCGGCGGTGGTGGAGCCAGAGGTTTTGCACATGTTGGCATCATCCGAGCCATGGAGGAGGCGGGAATTCCAATTGACATTGTCGGAGGTACATCCATTGGCAGTTTCGTCGGCGCACTTTACGCTTGGGATGCGGATGTCGTGCCCATGTACGGACGTGTCAAGAAGTTTGCCGGGCGGATGGCTAGCATGTGGCGGTTTGCTCTGGACTTGACTTATCCATCGTGAGTATAGCGTCCGCCATCTTGACGTTGCTAACACCCGCAGCGCTTCGTACACCACCGGCCACGAGTTCAACCGCGGCATATTCAAGACTTTCGGCAACGGTCAAATCGAGGACTTTTGGCTCGAGTTTTACTGCAACACAACCAACATCTCGCGGTCCCGCTCGGAGATCCACACCTCTGGCTACGTCTGGCGCTATGTCCGTGCATCGATGAGTCTGGCCGGCCTTGTTCCGCCACTCTGCGACGAGGGCAACATGCTGGTCGACGGTGGCTACGTTGACAATCTCACCGTCGCGCACATGAGGGCTCTTGGTGCTGACACAATCTTTGCCGTCGATGTCGGCTCGCTTGATGATGATACTCCCCAGCAATTTGGCGACAGTCTCTCCGGGTTCTGGGCTTTTCTCAATCGCTGGAATCCTTTTAGTCCCTATCCCAACCCGCCCACCCTCAGCGAAATCCAGGCTCGTCTTGCGTACGTCAGCAGTGTCGACGCTCTTGAGCGTGCAAAGAGCACAAAGGGGTGCAGGTACATGCGGCCACCAATCGATGCTTATGGGACTCTGGATTTCGGCAAGTTTGACGAGATTCACGATGTTGGGTACAGGTTTGGCAAGGAATTCTTGGGCAAGCTACGGGATGAGGGAGAACTGGGAGGAGTTGAGGAAGGTGAGAAGGAGAGACAATTGCGTAGAACCATGGCACCACGTAGGGCAAGTATTTAGATGACGACACGACTGGAATGCCATGGACGATTAATACAGCCATATTGTACACGTGACAGAAGACTGGTTATTGCAGTCAAGTCCCTCCAGGATCCCTTTTCCCTGCTGCGTATGTTTCGGGTCGTTCTGTTTCGCCTAACTCCAGCACCTCCTCGCGCACTGCTCCCCTTTTGTACCAGAAGCTCTCGGTCACGACCGACACTATCCCCGCCCCCAGAACCATAACAGCCCCAATGAGAGATCCCCACTGACCAACATGCTTGAAGCTCTCAGCCCCGGCATCCGCATTCCACATGAGCCACTCGGTGTAGCCGACAAAGAACAGGAGCGAAAGAGGGCTGACGACCAGCGCGTACAGGTAGACCAGGACGATCCAGCAGACGAGGGCGCCGTGGCCCAGCGTGAGCAGCGTCGACGGCCGTTTCCGGGACAGGTCCTTCCGCACCTTGCGCGCAAGGGCCAGCACTCCCAGGTGCTTCCACTCCTTCCAGCCGGGGAGCCGTCCCATGACGACCAGGCTCAGGTTGGCGACGCACGAGGAGATGACCAGCGTGACAGTCAGGTTGAACATGGTGTCGGCCACGTCGGTGTCGGCCTTCCAGCCGTAGCTCCACGGGTTGACCTTGATCTCGTCCGGGTCCCGCAGCGGCCAGCTGAAGCCGAAGCACGGGTAGATGCAGTGGGTCGGGAAGACAGCCGTCAGGTTGCCGTGCACGAAGTGGTCACCCACGACGCGGTTCCAGCGGTACGGGTCGCCGCGCACCCAGTGCTTGCCGGTGCCGTACGGGTCTGCGACGGCGTTGGTCATCGGCAGCGGGTCGTGCGCGTCGAGCGGGCAGAAGCGCAGCTGCGGGAAGGTCCACTGCCACACGTACTGCGCGTTGACGCAGGCGGCCACCAGCCCCATCAGCAGCAGGCAGCCCCAGATGGCCACCAGCGCCTTGGACCGCGACCGCCGCAGCGTCGACGACCAGATGTGCATCGGCAGCAGCACCAGGAACGCCGCGCCGACAATCGCCAGCACCGGGTCCGCGTCGTTGTCCCACGCCATCGGCAGCAGCGGGATCCACATGTCGGCGCCGCTGCGCAGCCCGGCGTCGTCAATCTGCCGCCTCCACGGCCCTGCCACCTGCGCCACCTGCCAGCTCGGGTTCTGCAGCAGCTCGTCCGCGCGCGGCATCCGCTTGCGCACCGCCGCCAGCAGCACCGCGTGCACCGCCGCCGCCGAGCTGTACGTCATGACCAGCCCCAGCGCCGCCGTCGTCAGCCAGGTGATGCGCCGCGACAGCACCGCCAGCGCCACGAACACGTAGTAGATGTACCGCAGCGTCGGCCCGTACCCGCCCGAGAGGCTGTAGGAGCACTGGATCCACTGGCTCGCGAAGTGCGTGTTGTTGCCCGTCTGCGCCGTCCCGAGGATCCAGCCGTCGGCGTCCGTTTCGTGGTCCAGCGTCAGCAGGCGCTCCTCCGGGAACCGGCGGGAGAACCTGTCGTCCATACCGGACAGCATGGCTGCGGTTGAGCCGCCCGGCCCCGTCGAGCGTCTGGGGATGCTTATTTGAAGAGTCTGCGATTCATGGCCCCGGCCCGGCCGACGCTAGCCTGCCGCGCCGGGCTCTGCGGAGTCCAATCAGGCCGCGTTCACATGGGTGTTGCAGATTTCGTCAGGAGTAGAGCGAATGCTTCCTGTCTGAGACTAGTTCAACCCGGAGCAAGTGAGGTCGCAGAAATACAAGTCTCCTCGTCAAGTACTTGTCGCGCTGCATCTCCCCATTCTACAGCGCATTCAACCCGTGCAAAAGATCATCCCGCAGATCCTCCCAGTTCTCCACACCGATTGAGAACCGCAGCAAGCGAGGGTCGACGCTCGGGTCACTGATCCTCCTCCACTCCACCAGACTCTCGACACCGCCCACACTTGTCGCGTGATGGAATAACTTGAGCTTGCTGGGCAGACGCTTCGCACTTTCTTCGTCCTTCAACCACAACGCAAATACCGGTCCGAAGCCGTTCGGCATCTGCACCCGCAACCAATCGAAGTCTTCCTTCTGCAGACTCGCATGCTGGACGCGGTACACGGTTTTGGCGACAACAGCGGCGGCCGGATCGTTCACTGACTGCCCAGCATTGACCATTTCATACAGCCAGGAAACGAGGTTCTCGGCATTGCGGCTCTGCTGCTTGACACGCAGGTCGAGGGTGCGCAGACTCCGAAGGCCCAGCCAACCCTCCATGTTCCCCAGAGTGGATCCCAAGAACATGCGCTCGTTCCGCAATCCCCAAAACCACTCCTGGTGAGCTTCGGGCACAACAAGGACGCCGCACAACATGTCGCTGTGGCCACCGAGGTACTTGGTGCCGGAATGCATCACGCAGTCAGCGCCGTGCTCGAGCGGGTTCTGCAAGGTCGGCGGTCCAAATGTGCTGTCGACGGTAAGGTACGCTCCGCGTGCATGTGCCTTGTCCGCGTAGGCCCTGATGTTGAACGCCTCGCCGGAAGGATTGATTGGTGTCTCGAGGTGTACGACGTCTCCTTTGCCCAGCCCGGCCTCGTCCCAACTCTTCTCGTCGTTCAGGTCCACGACTTTCAACCCGTAGAGCTTTTTGAGGAGGTCAAGCACACCGTGGCAGCCATGGTACCCCGAAACGTCCCCCTGTCCAATGGCAACAACGTTGGGCCGAAGGAAGACCATCATCGCGTGGAATGCAGCTAGGCCACTGGCATACGTCACAGCATGTCCTTTCAACACGGCTGAGAGAGCAGCTTCGAGGCGTGTTGTGTTCGGAGCGGCCATGCGCGAGTAGACGGGCGGGACGTCGACTGAGGGAGCATCATGCTCGGCTGTCCCAAGCTCATCCGGGTTGCTGGAGTAGCGGAAGGTTGTCGAGACGTGCAACAGAGGTGCAATGTCAGTGCTCTTTGCGAGCCAATCATCACCATGGATGCCCAACGTCGAGAGGTCGTATGGAGGAGGCATTTTCGATTGAACACTTACCACAGACTCCTGGGTTTCGCGATACTTAAAAGTTGATTTGCTCTTCCTTGTTGTCCTCAGTAGCTTTACCAGGTAGGTCGGCTACAAGCGGCGTAGGACGCACTCGTGAGTCACGAGTGACTAACACAACTAGCGCCCCACGCAATGATGATTGCATTGGTCAATGATCACCCTCCTCTCTGTGCAGATTACTGTTCATGTTCGTAAGAGCAGCCACGGTTAGAAGGCCCACCAATCATTCCAGTTCACAGTACCCAGATGGCCTACGGCTCAATCTTAAGGGACGTAATTCGGCTGGCTCTTATCAGCTCGTCATGAAAACACCAGGCAAGTCCCTGTGGCCCATCACTTGTGCTGTCAAAAGTAACGTGCAACGGGCATAATGCGTCGTCTATCTGGACAAATGCTTACTTCTTTGCATTGGATCAGGCGTGGTCAAGCACAAAGATGCGGCAGAATAGTAACTCCAGCGCCGCCGAGAACGTTGAGAATGATCCGTTGGTATTTTCTGATGACCTTTTCTTGTTCGTCATTGAGGTGTAGAAGGCCATCAATTTCTGTTCTGAGTCCATCGGTGATGTTGTATTTTTCGTGATGTTCCCTGGGGTTCTCCATCGTTTCCATTCCTTCATCACTGTAGACAATTGGTCAATCGCGGCCGTCGACTTGGTGGTTTCTTTCCGCCGATTTGAAGGGTAAATCGAGGTTAGTTTAAGATGAGATCGTCGTCAAGTTCTTTAGGCCAGCTGATATAGGATACATTGTGGGAGAATATTGAGAACACCCAAGTTATTGAATACGGTATTGTAGAAGTCTCGTCAAATTCGGCAGAGCTCTCTGACGCGTCGTTCGCTGTCCAACAAGCCCCTTCTTGCTCTTTCGTCGTCCTTAGTTGACTTCTTGGTTTTCGATTTGTGATGAGATTTGGCATTTTCCACAGTTCTTTGCATTTCTGTGCATTTGTCCGATGCTCTCTTGGCGTCTGATTTCGCATCATCGAGCCGATTCTTGAACTCGTTGGTCTTCTCTTCCGCTTGGGTGATTCTCTTGAGGTGATCATCGCCGACAAGCTTTGCATTTTGGATCTCTGTTCACTGTCAGCGTTCGTGGCGGCTTCTAGTTTAACGACGTCGCTTTTCTTGTAAGCCTCAGCCTGGAAGTCGTGTGGTGTTACTTTGGATGCATGGGTTCGCTTTCATTCATCCTTCTCTTTTTAGGGTTCCTGCCGCAGTTGCAACTTCTTGGACTTGTATTTCTCCTCAAATGTTATCTCATTTGCGTGCTTAATTTGTTGCTTGCCTTTGTCTTGCGCTCTTTTTGCATTAGTAACTGGGATAGGAGACCGAAAAAAAAAGACGACTGATGCAGCTAACCTTTAATGGAATAAGTAATTTGCATGCTTGTTTGACTGCGTGTATGCTGTCTTGGTGGTCACTGGCTTCATTAAGTGCACAATGGAGGTCTTCTACATTGTCATTAAGTTATCCAAGTTGCGGCAATGGCCCTTTGAAATCTATTGGGCGTGTTGATTGATTGCGGCGCCCGCTGGGTATGTTTTGGTGACTCTCCCACCAGAGATGCGGGCGAGAGAACCAGAGATGCAGCTGCGTGTGTGGTGGTCAGGTTTGAGGGGATGAGGTGGGCGATGCATTGCGTCGGCATGTAGAAGGAGCAGCCGTAAGATGCATCATGGAAGTACAGCTGCGACAGAAGTGCATTTGACAGCCAAACACTGGCCATGTCCTCTCGGATCCGAAGAGCACCATTCCAGCCAGTCTAAACAAGACGTGATCCAACAGGCTGAGGTTTCGGGCCATAATATTCCGTGGCTTGACGCATGGTTCTCCGAGTATCCATCCACCGCATAGTCGAGGGATTGAACGTTTTGGATGGTCACCTGGCGAGATGCGGAAGGTAGTGGTAGGCAAGGCTGAAGCCAATGAATGATGTGCGTTAGTGCCATCCAAATCAGAAGTGAATAGGACGACGAGCAACGTACACGGAACCTTGATTTGGAACAAAATTTTCACACGGGACCAGCTCGGGATAAGCTCCAGATCGCTCGGGAGGAACAGCAACACACAAAGAACCTTTTCAATGCGAGGCGATGGTGGTGCGTTGATTACTGTGCATTAGGAGTAATTTCGTAGGCACTAGAGACCATACGAGGTATCAGTAGGGTATGTCGGTAGAACAGCCTAGGCGGAGTGCGTACATTGACCCCTGGGACCTTGTGACTGGCTAAGAGATTTACTGGCCTGGAGTGGTCAGTATGGCAGCGAGCGGCCTGAGAACATTGACCCGACACCATAGAAGTGAGGCGGGAAACGGTGTAAGGTGAAGGCAGCGAGGCCGGGGGCAAAATGAGAGAGTATCGATACGATGCGACAGAAGTGAAGCAGGAATCGGTGTGAGGTGAAGGCAGTGACGCACTAAGTGACGCGATGAGTGACGCGGGAACAGTGATGCGACGAGAGAAATAGGGTGGAAGCGCTGTCTCCGTGCGCATTGCACAGGCGCAGAGGTGAAGGCGTGAGATGTAGATTCGTGGAAGAGGTTACGCTTGCGTTCGCAGCGGCCGCAAGGCGCCGGAGAAAGTGCGGCGCGGGTAACTGAACACGTTACGTAATGCCGGTGTTAGCCCGGTATGCGGTCCCGATCGGGAAAGCCGCATGCATGCCAACGATGCGTCCCCCAACAAGGCTCTCTCGCCGTCCTGTCCACTGGATAACATTCTGGCCAAGTTGTGAGATGGCACAGGAGCAATGCGCGCGTCGTTGCAGGTGGTTACGAGGGTGATGGGTGCGGGCGACTGTCGGGGACAGGCGGCAGGCGGGAGCCGGCAAGTCACTTGACCCTTGCGGTGCCGCCCTTGCTGACAGGATGCACAGGCCGCCTCTACAAAGCCCTTCTAAGATACCCTAGTGTTGTAATGACTAAATTACCCTAGATATACACCATTCTGTCCGTTAGTATACGTCCGCAGCCTCTAACCCTATCACACTGGCTTCTCTATATACCAACAACACCCCTACCAGGCCGTCTATCGGCTTTATAGAGAAGGGCATTGGCTCCGCAGACAAAATCAGCACCGAGAACCGTGTAGACGTCAAATGATAGAGACAGACATATTTGTCAAAAAATTTTCACTCATTTTTACATTGCTCTAGTGGCTTAATATGCACCTATACTCATGTTACAGTCTGAACTCGTATAGATACCAGTAATTTACAGTAAAACTCATCGCTTATTGACGATCGCGGGGTTTGCAACACACTGTGACTTTGGTAAGGCATGAATACACACGGATCTACAGACGGCGCCGCTGCCCAGTACCCATAGCAGCTAGCTTCTCATACAAGTTTGGTATCGAAAAACAGCTCGCTTTGCCCTTCCGCGGCTACCTTCCTGGACAGATATCCTTCCGGAGGAAAGATGGTTCTCACAAGGCCGTTTCCGTTCCCGGGCACATTCCACAAGCACACCGACGACCGCGCGCCCTGCGCTATTTGTCGAGGATTGCACTAGGATGAATCTGGAGTTTTTGTTTGCAGCCCCTACTATTCGCCACGCTCAAGGTGCTCCAAGAAGACTGTGTCCTGCGCGAGCAGTCATTGCGAGTGACTCACCTCATTTGCCTGCGCAAAGAATCTGGCAATTTGATTGATCTCCAGAAGCCATCATCCAGTTCCGAGGGGAAATTTTTCCACTTTTCAACGAGTTTCATACCTGACTTTGGAACTTGTGTTCGACTAGTACACCATGTAGAGCATCTCGGACAGTATTTGGATACATCTTATCTGACTTGGCGGTCCTCACGTGGGAAGGTCGACGCTCCAGGCCCCGTCAGTCGTCAGCAACACTCTGCAAGAATAAAATCAGCGCGGCATCGACCTCACACGCAAGATGCGCAGTCGATCCCATAAATCTCAGGAAGTTTCGGACCGTTACGTCATTTCTGCGTTCGCTGCGCTGAGTTTAACATGGCGTTTCTCGTGGCCGCGTTTTAGCCTGGCTGTTTTGGTAAAGTCCGTACGTGTATCGGCCCGAATGCGTGAATCAAACCTGAACACAGCTGAAGAGTAATACAGTCAGCTGTAAAGTACTTGGTGCTTGCGAGTGCTCCTAGGTGTCGCAAGGCAGCGCAAATCATCCCGTCTGGGTTTGATGTAGGGTTGCTCAAGCTCAAACAAAAGCACAACAGGGAAGCACAAACCTCTATAGAACTGAGACATTGACGCGATCCTGACCAGATGATTAGTTCAAGCTGCTGACTGTACGTGACAGGATTGGAGATTGCATCTTGTAGAACCTGGCGAGTCGTCGGAGGCAATCCAGAAAACCGTGAATGGAGGTGCTGTGATTCTTATAGGACGTTGAATGTTGCAAAGAACGCAAAGGGACGGCTGACTTTGAGATGTCCAGTGCTGTTCCAGCGCGGGATCCCCAACTCGAGAAAGACGTTTGGAGCCACGTTGCCGGCAGACCACCAGACTGCGCCGGTGCTGAACGTCAAGCCCGATGAAAACCAAGACCCAGGTTAGTTGAATGCGACGAAGTTGCCCATGCGAAGAAACCCATCTCGCAATGTGGGCAGAATGCATTCCCAGGAAGACGGCAATGCAAGATCATCACATGTCCCTTGGTCTTGATATCCTGCAGCCGGCCCCTGTGAAACGTTTCTGAACCCGGGTGCTGTTTGTGAATCAAAATGAACGTTCATCTCATTGAGGAAATTTTTCTGACAGAAATGCCTTGTTCACCGGTATGATGAGTCCACATTGACGTGACGTTGGTCTTCGCTCAGAGCGCATCCGGCTTGATTTGTTCGAGGTGACGCCGCCTATGGGAAAGACTGGGTCGACGTGCATAGCCTTTTGGTATGAACTCGAGGAGAAATGATCTGTGAGAATACATCTGGACATTCCAACAATTAGTGCAAGTGTAATTATAATGGCCACTTGAGATAGCATGTGGAAGTCACGAGCTGGGAGTACTGCAGCATGTTCAAGTTCCCCTACCAAGTGTCTTCTCGATTGGCCAGATAGGTGTTTGGTTGCGCAACTTGAAGGAAGATCACTGGCAAGAGAGTTGAGAGTTGCTTTTGTTTCGTCAAGTGACTGTCCTGGTCTACAATCGACGATGATCCTGAATGGACTTGGTTCCATTTCATACGTATCTCAATGCAATGATGACAATACACATCGTTGTTGAGCCACCCTGCTACTGGTATGAGTATCAGTTTCATGAAGACGAAGAGGAGGTGAACATATTCACAATACAAGGAGACCTGGGTCACTCTTCTTCTCGGGGGGCCATTTCTGCTTAGATCTGGTAAAGTTTGTTAGCACTGGTAATGAGAGATGGTCCTGTAAAAGGCCCATCAACGATTATATAGTCATCTGTGTCCTAGAACTTACCGAGCGACATATAGGAAAACATGTGGATGTCGGATACTCGAAAATATCTCTGGATCAACGAGTGGGGTTCTGGATTCCTCCAAAAGTGCAGATACTGTATGGACAAAGGCCAAGTATTCGGGGCGGGGTTTTCTTGAAAACTTTACTATTTGCCCTCTCTCTCCGCTCAGTGTTGCCGTGTCCAATCCTTGGCAGTCATGAAAAACGGATGATTCCAGTGTCGCGAAGCCAGTGTGCTCCGCAATATGAATGAGAGATGCCACAAGTTCATGGCGCAAGGTCAAATACCCTCGCAGACGATTGTCATGTCGCGGAGGTACCAATAGAATGGACATCGAGCCATGAAAGGCCAGGAAGAGATTGATTATAGCCATGGCTGCATTGCAATCGAGTCGAATTGTATGTACATACGTGATGTGATTTCTTCGAAGTGAAAACTGAGCCACGAGAATATCTGGTAGGTTCGGAGTGAATTGTAGTTTTTCTCGACGTTGTTGTGGGTATTGAAATCTTTTCTTCGGTCAAAAGGACTTCCTTTCCACCACCTGGAGCCTGCAGAGTAAATAGATAGATAGATAAATTCATTTCTTCCCGATATAGCTCCCTTACGGGTCCATGCGGGGCTGGCTATCTGTAGTTATTTTACACGAGGGGGAAAACCTTTTCGCCTGGCAAAAACCCCTCCTCTCGATCTGGGCATGATGTCTAATTCTGGTTCTGTTTTCCCTTCTTACCGGTAGCGGCTGCTGTGGCAGCCCTATATTCACCTACTAGCCCTATCCCTTCAGTCCTTATCCTCGTAGTTGTCCGGGTCCGAGTAGTCCTGGTGGTCCTCCCGGTTCCTCTTCCTGGCTGTCCTCCTGGATTAATTCCCTGGCCAGGCTAAACTGCTTGAGCAGCTCTAGGCGTAAGAACCAGTCTGTTGCTGCTTTGACTCCCTTTTTTGTAGAGAGAAAGGAGCGGTAGTCTGTAGTTTCCGCCTTTTGGAGCATCTGTGCCCTACCCTGTTGGAAGTGGGGGCAGAAGAGGAGGATGTGCTTTGGGGTTTGCCTATGCCAGCCGCATGGGCAGGCGGGGCTAGGGTGTCCTGGCACCTTGCGCTTAGAGAGGAAGTCCTCCAGCCCAATATGCTCAGTACGTAGTAGAGTGGCGAGTGTGCTCTGTGGCTTAGACAGTTCGCTGTGAATTTGTCGAATCTTTGGGTTCCACTATGTACTCTGAGCCACTGGCCTGTGCCGTCTTTCCTGGCTAGTGTGCGTTGTCCATCTCTCCTTCCACTTCTTCCTACATGCTATGCGTAACCTTATGCGCTCCGGGAGGGTGGGGCAGCTACCGAGAAAGGTGGTTACCCTTGCTCTGAGTAGGGTTCTTCGAGCTGGGCCGGCTGGGCCTCTAGCGCCCAGAGTAGCCCGGGCTATCTGTTTGATACTCTGGCAAGTTTCCTCTACCACTGCTGCTACTGGGCCATCCCTAGCCCTAATAGTCTGGGCTAGTGTTAGTTCATCCAGGTGGAGTGAGAGCGGGGGGATCCCCGTCTCATGCTCTAAGGTTTGTGTGCTGGTTGACTTGTACGCCCCTGAGATGGTGCGTAGGCACTGGTTTTGGATCTTCTGTAGTGGCTGGATGGCTGTTTTCCTCCACCCTGGGATCCCCTCCGGGACATGCCACACCCCGCAGCCGTAGGTGAGGACTGGCCTCACCACTGCTGTATAGATATGACGGGCTTTAGTAAATGAGGCTCCCCAGGTGGATGCTGCGAGTCTAGAGAGGGATGTGCACTGCTTGAGTGCTCTAGCCCTAGTTTCCCTAATGTGAGGTCCCCATCTCAGCTTGTTATCTACATGGACTCCCAGGATCTTGACTGTAGGTTCTGGGTGTCCCGCAAATCCCGGGATGCGGATTCCTGCTGCTATATTGAATCTCTTTGGCCTTCTCGTGAAGTGAACGAGATGGTACTTGTCAGGCGAGAAGGTCGACCCGTGGGTGGCTGCCCAGTGCTCGCAGGTTCTATTAGCCTCCTCTAGCGTCCTACAGTTTTGTTCTGTAGATCTACTAAATGTAAGGATGTTGGTATCGTCTACAAAGCCAAGGGGGAACTGCAGAGTAAATAGTTAATGCGATAATAGATTGCAGATAAATACCAAATTCAGGCAATAGAAAGTCCGCTGCGAGTGCGTAAGAAACATGTCGAGTGTTCGTGAGGCTCGATGGTAAAGATCATGACTTCATGTTTCTGCAAATCTTTTGTTAAAGTAGGGCACACAAGTAACAATACCGGGGACAATTACCTTCGACGCACATTTTGGGAATAACAGGGCCAAGTATCTCGGATCAACGAGAGCCATTATTTTCCTCTACTGGTTCGCAGGAGAAAGAGAAATTCTTGCGGTGCAGGATCTCGAGGCGGCCGCTCGAGCCCGTCACAGGACATGAAGTAAGTGTCGTTGGGATAGATCCTGCCGTTCTGCGCAACGAATTCCACGGATCATTTCGAGGTGGACTGCAGTACTGCCAGTAACTCCGTGTCATCGACTCCATTCCAGTGGAGAAATTCCCGAGAATAACCTGAGAGGTCGCGTAAAAAGTCTAAGACAACGGAGGCATTCACATTTGGGTTCAATTACCTGGGTAAGGTTGACATACGAAGCTACCCTTCGATCCGGCAGGGATGATGTTCTCTGCCTTCCTGGATTGCCTTCCATGCATAGATTGACAGTGCAGCTGTCTGTCTTGCTGTGCTGCAATGGCTTTAGATGTTGCATATGCGACCGCAGCACACGTCGCCGATGACATGAGCAAGAGGACACAAATGGGCGCATTCATTTGAAAGGTTCTTTTCGGCGATTTCGACGAAATTCTTTGCATGCGAGTGTTGTCGAGTTTTCTTGTCGGGTAAAAAGCAACATGATCACGGGAAATCGAAGGACTGGTAATCTGGCGAATACCGGGTCTTCGTCCTAAACATGTATAAAGTTAGCCGTTAAACTCGGTCATCTTGATCTCTGATTGCCTTCTCCGCCGATATTCTCAATCCCCACATTCAAAAGGGCATCTCGAGAAGACTCACATCTCGGCAGTAACAGACTTCCTGAAAGATCTGCGGGTTTGCACCAACTGTATTCATTCCGATCGATGAGCTGCTCAAAGATACGCTCTTGCACGCCCGGGAAGCGTAAAGGGGGATCCGCGAGGAGGACCCTTCCATTTTGTCAAGGTTGCGTCCAGATGGAATCATCAGGCTCCTCTCCTCGGAGAGTTCTGGGCCAAGCCCCTCACATTTCTCCAGGAGTGGTTCGCTGTCCGCCACAAAGGCCAGGACTTTGCCCATAAGCCCATGGGGTACGTGAGCCAGGACAAGCCGCTGAACGTGAGCCAGGGCAAACCGCTGAACGCGGGCCACCCGTTCTTCGCAAAAATTGACGATAATATGGCGATACCGGCGGTGCTCAGGCTGGTGCGCGGTGGGAGCGGTGTGGAGAGCGTGAGTGGTCTGCTACGAGCGTCTTTGGGTGCAATGGCTTGAGTAACAGCAATTACGACACAATAACTGTCTTTTGAAGGTATTCTTTGGCTTGGGGCTGTGCGCGTTTGATTCTGGCGTCGAATTGGGTCTGGCGCTCTGGCTGGCCTTCAATTGAGTATCTGGTGTTGACCGGCGGGAGCATCTGCGCTTGATGAGCCTCTGGTGGCTATCCGCCAATGGATACAGTGGTGTGCGACGTGTTGTGCGACGTGTTGTGCGACGTGGTGTGTTGTGTTGGTTCTGATGCTTGGAGCAGTCTCCTTGCAACTCAGCGGATCGTCATTGCACGATTGGTAGGGCTCACGCAGTCGAAAAAACCTGTCCCGACGCAAGAGCGCAGGGTGGATAAAGCTGGGCAACAAGATTGTCCAACTGACAACGGTGTGGTGTATATTGCCCCGAGCTTCGTGTGTTCCTTGCCGGTCTCCCATTCCAGCAACGATCCGCAGAGCAGGATCATGCGCTTTCCGCCTCCTGTTGTCCCGAACGACAGAAAACCTCCAGAGTATGAGACGCTGTTGACGAGACTGTGATTCTGGATGTGGGGGCGAGTTTGCTGGCGGGATGCGGAGGCGGAGCACAGGGTCGGTTGTCCGGAACTAGTATACCGGCTGGTTAGAGCTTTGCCTTTGATTCGACGGAACCAAACAAGTCTTACCCAAAAAAGTATTTTCGGGCCCTTGCGCAAGCAACATTCCGCAGCCAACCACTTGGTGTCGGGGTCGCGAAAGCGCTTCGTAGAACGACCATAGAGTGCTGCTGAGTTGTGGTGGAGTTCAGGTTCGTTCAGCGCCTCGTCCAGCATGATTCCTTTTTGCCTTCGGCAGCGTCCTTAGCTGTAGGATGGTGTTGCGCATGCTTCGGAACGTATGCGACCGGTAGCAGAACGACCGATCGGCCGCCGTCGGAGAGCCTGGCCGTGATCATCGAGAAATCGTCGCACACGGCGCATGCGGCTCTCAGGGTGAGGCGCATCGTTCAGGAGGAGAGGCGTCATTCAGAATGAGAGGCGTCGTTCGGGAAGCAGCCTGTTGTGAGCTGGATGGATTGGAGGACAATCGCATGGATGGTCTGGAAGCAGATTAGATCAGACGAGGTTCAGCGCGAAGGTGACGGCGGACGGTCTTGGGCGAGGCTTACAGGTTGACATGAGGATCTGTGCGCGCATCTGGCGTGGAGAGGCAGGTCTGCGGTAGGTAGCTGTCGTGTTGACTTGGCGCTTGCCTCTGCCCACACATACGAGGATGCGGCGCGGCAAACCCGTAGGTGGGCTGATGGGCTGTGGTGCGTCAAGATAGTTGGCGGAGGATGAAGGATGAGCGGGGCGTGTTCGGGTTGCGAGAGTTGGAATAGACAGGCCACCCAAGGTGAGGCCTTGTTAGTGTAGCTCTGCAGCTCTCGTCTGAACATGCGTAGCGACGCGAGCCATACCCCGCCAATGACTCATACTTTTTCTCCGCAAGGGAATCCATAGCTTGTGGCGTTCATTGCGGCTCTTCAGCGTGGTGGTTGTCAAAGTGAAGCGGAGGCACACCGTTGGACCGTGCGTGCGCAATTGGCGAAGAGTTTTGGTTTCTTCCGCCTTCTCTTGTTGAACTCTCCACCACACATCCACTTTCCACGACTGCCATGGCACCAAAACCATTGCCGTCGTCCTCATCCTCTCGGATTCCAGTTCTCATGGCCAACAGGCCCCCCACACCCTCAATCAGACCGTCCACAGCGGCGCAAAACGCAAACCAAGCACAAGCATCTTCTTCCACAAATCAAGCCTTCACTCGAGGGGACAACGAGCTCTCAAGAAGAGGGGACAATCCACGACCAGACGACCAAGTGTTGAACTGTCAAGTGGTGGCAGAATGAAGTACGATTCTTGGCATGAGTTGGTGAGGGGGGCAGGAGAGGTGCCCGACTTATCCTCAAACTCGGCGCTATACCTAATCTTGCAACTAACGTACACGTGATTTCCAACACACCCCCTTCGTGGAGTGGCGAATCGTCGCTTTACCCAATTTGGCAGTACACGATAATAAACGAATAGTATTAGTAAGCAATATAGAGATATACTAAATACTAGTAAGTATTAAGATCTCGCTTTATAGAGAAGATAGCTTAATATATAGAGATAAGTATCTTTATAGAAATCATCGAGAAAATAAACAAATATAAGAAAAGATTCTACCGCTAAGTTAGCATAGATAGAAGACTAAGCTAGGCTACGAATATCCTATACTTTTATCTTAGTAGCGGCTTAGTTAGTCTATTAGTAAATATACTAGTAGTTAGTATCTACCTAAAGTGGATGTTGTCTACCTAAGTCTCTTAGCGCAACTAGTAACTATAGATGTCTATATAGCGGAGTTTAGTAGCTAGCTTTACCACGTTCTCTTCTATAAGGCGTAGGGTCTATTTATTATCGTATTGAACTTTAATAAGGTAATCTAGGTTGTAATCTAGTTGCTTAAAGAGGCGCTTCTACTAGTAGTATTACCTCGCTATTTCTAAAAGAGTAAGAAGCTCGGCTTCTATTATTAATATAGTAACTATTAGCTACTTAGTTACACGCCAGTTAATAGGAGAGTTATATAATATATATAATGACCCTTAGTGACTTCGTCTAGACTTAACGTCATTAGTATATAACGCATTACTACTAATTGTAAAGATATTCTTCTTATTAGAGCTATTACCGTAATAGTAGATACTATAATACTTGGTTCTAGCTAGGTAAGAGAGGATACGCTTAGCGAGATAAATATAACACTTAGATAGATTACGAAGATACTCTAATAGCTATATAGAGGTAAATATAGTATTAGATCTTATATAAATAGTAGCGAAGTTAATAGATTCTATTATACTTTAGTAAGTACGAATATCCTACGCTATAGTAAGATTATTATTAGATCTAATATTCTTATCTATAGGGAGAGGTATTTTTACAAAAGAGTAGTCCTTAACGCTATACTTACTAATTAATCTATTAATATAGGACTCTTAAAAAAGCTATAACTAACGCTTCTTATAGTCCCGGACGATCCTTATAGTAAGAAACTACTATACTTCTCCTATTACTCGTATCTTATATACCTTAAAGAGCTTCTCTTAGAAGGTATTAGTATATACTTTATTCTTCTTCTAAAAGGTAATAATAATATCATCTATAAAGAAGAAAACTAGTAGATAGTTATTAAAATAGAGATATAGAGCGTCTCTAATAGGGCGTAGTCCTAAGCTCTTAAGCGTCTTATAGAAGTATTTCTACTATAATACTAGCGACTACTTAAGACCGTAGAGGGTATAGAGGAGGAGAAGTATGAGTTCTAAAGTAATATTTATACCCTTAGGCGGACTATAATAGACTTCCTTATTTAATAGTATATAAGGAAACGTATTAATAACGTTATACTAACGTATTTCGAGGTTAAATATATAAATAATTACTAGTAAGAAACGAAGAATCTTAAAGGTAAGAGTAGTAGCGTACGTATTCTAGTAGGTATACTAAAGGTTATCTCTAATATAGATCCGCGCTTTAAACTTAATAAAGTTTTCTTTCTTATTAAATTTATAAGTATAAACCTAGGTAAGAAGGATAACTTACTTCTCTACTTTTCTAGTATTAAGACTAGACACTCTCTTCTAAATCTTCTAATACTTATTCTTTTTAAAAGCCTTATCTATAGCCTCTATAAACTAATCCTTAAATAGATACGTTATAAGCTCTAAATAGTTACTTAGTAGTAGTAGTAGTTAGTTCTTATAGATCTTTAGTATTAGTTCTCTAGTAGAGAGGTCTACTATAAAGGCCTTTAGGTAGGATTAGTCGTTCTAGTTATTATTTTTAATTACTACTACTTAAGCCCTACGTTAATAGCGTGTTCTAGGGCCTTAAATAATATTCTTAGGGGTGAAATATTCTAAAATTATATCCGCTCTTAATACCCTATTACTAACTTCGATTATAGTAAGAGGATTAGTATCGTATTATATAGGTAGAAGACGTCGTTATAGTAGTTATAAATATTATAAATTACCCCCTAAGTCTTAAGGGGCTTCTAGCCCTAGAGACTCGTCTTATAGTAGCGTTAAGAACTTATATAAGTTCTTAATAGATATTAAAGTGGGTAATTAACCTTCTATAGGATCTACGCCCACCCCCTTACCTTTAAATTTACTTATATTAGGCGTGAATACGTCTTTAAGCTCGGAATCTTTAGTATCTAAGTTAGAGAGTTAGATTCTTAGTCGTACTAGCGTATAAGGCTCTTCTTCTACTTCTAGCACTTTATAATAGTACTCTATATTATTAGAGGAGTATCTTAAGTTCTCGTTAAAGGTAATATCTTATATACGAATAATTCTATCCTCTAGAGAGAACTAGATACGGTAGATATTCGTAGAATTATATTCTATAAGGTAGCCTATAAGAGTACGTTTCTTAAGCTTCTTATTATAAGGAATATTCTTATCTAGTATATATACTTTATAGCTATATATATAAAGATATAAGGTATTAGGCTTCTTCCTATAAAGTAACTTAAATAGAGTTCTCTAGCTAAGCCGGCGGGAAAAAATACGATTAAAGATATATACTACTACTTAGATAGTCTTAGGCTATAGGCGATCTAGTAGATTAGTACCTACTCGTAAAGCTCTTACTTTAAGAATAATAAGATAGTCTAACTACTTAGAGTTCCCGTTCTACTAAGATATATAAGGTAATAATATCTTTTAAGTAATACCCCGTCTTCTAAGCTCTTAACTAAATATATAGCTAAGTAATTTCTCGCCGTTAGAGCGTAGGAAGGCTATTTAGTAATTAAAGCGGACCTTAAGAAGTTATAAGAAGTCTAAAATAATATCTAGTACTTCTAATTTAAGCGTATAAGTCTTAGCTAGAATAAAATTAATAGCGGTATATTCTAAGTGCGTAATATACTAATTACTATTAAATACTATAACTATACTAATTATATTAACTAAAGCTTAAAAGAATAGCTTATAGCTTAACTCCTTATATATAGAAGAGCGTAAAACTAATTAATATACCTTAGTTAGAGCGTAGGTATTATAATACTAGGGTAGTAATATATTCTCCTAGATAATAATACTATCTATTACTTCTAGAAGGGCTTAAATAGTATTTTTACTAGCATATATAAAAATATTATATAGTGTTTCTATAGAGAGTGTACGAATAGTTATATCTATCTTAATACTACCTAAATCCTACTAGGGATAATCTATCTTATTAAGCTTAATAAAGAATAGATTCTAATAGATTATAAAGCGATAGACCATCCGACCCTTATAGTAGAGATATATATAGTAAGTATCTATATCTAGGCCCTTGCGTTTAGCTCTAGTAATTAAAATAAGATTAGCTATAAAGATAGAGACGTAAGTAATATCTCTTAATATAAAAGGCTTAATTCCCTATAGTTCTATAGCGTTAACTATAACGTCGCTAAAAGAGGTAACTAGAAGTATAATATTACCGCTTATAATCGTGTTCTTTAGAGTAGTATTCTAAGTCTTTATAAAGCGGTACTCTATATATTAATTATATATATAATAAGACGAGCCTAAATTGAGAATTTATAACTACTTAAGAGTGGTAGCCGTAACCTTACTCTTACTTAAGAAGGCTATTCTAATAATAGTAGCTAAAGAGTACTATAAGCTATTAGATAAGTCCTATCTACTATTCTTAGTAGTTAAGGTCTACTTTAACTCTTTATCTACTTTAGACTAAGTTAAATTAATACTCTTATACCGTGAAATAGTAGTATTAACTATTACCTTAATTCGAGGATTCTTTAAGGCTTTAGTAACCTTTACTTATACTTTCTTACTTAGTATCTAATCTAAAGAACGTGCGTCCTTATTAAGATAAGGGCATTTATAGTACTAATAAGTAGTACTATACTAATACTTTAGAGTTATCTTATCTTACTCTCCACTATAAAAGATAGTAGTAAAGGCTAAAATAGACTTTTCTTTTACTAGTATAAGGGTATAGTAGCGTTAATAATAGTACTCCGTTAGGTAGGTAATCTTAAGGACCTTAATAGGGTTCCTCTAGATCTCGGTTATAAGGCTAATAGTAAACTCTAAATCAACGTATAATAATATAGTTAAGAATATAATAGCACCGTTATTACCGTCTATATAAGGTAATCTATAGACCTTCGTCTTACGAGCTAGGTTTTCCTAGTTAGATAGCTACTTAAGAATATTCTAACGCTTATAAGCCTTTCTTAACTTATTAAGTTATAGTATAAGAGTCTACCGCGTAAGATAATCTAAAGAAGTAATATACTACTTTAGAATCTTTAGATAGTAGTAGAGAAAGAAAGACTTAGCTCTATAAAGAACTAGAAGAAGATAGGAGGTAATAGAGTCTTTAATAAGATCTAAAAGATTATTAAGAGATCTCTTCTACTCCTTATACTTCTTTAGTTTAAGCTTATAGAGGTCGAGTACTTTTATACTCTAAGTTAAAGAAATAGTTAGCTTCGTTTCTACCTCTAGAAGCGTCAGCTTTACTAGATTAATAAATTTCTAGATATTAGCCTTTTATACACGTTCTTTAATAATAGAATACTAATCTTTCTATTACTATAAGCCTTTTAGAACTAGTATAGTCTTTAAGAAGCTTATAGCGTCGAGATAGATTAATTAGATAATTTAAAGATACTTAAATAAAATAAGAGAAGTATATAGGTAATAATAGGTAATTAAAGGACTATTATTTAATAATAATAATATAAAGCGGAGGTTCCGTAATACTCTTTACGAGAGAAAAAGAGTACTAATACTAAAAGTACTATCTAGATATTATAGAATAGCGAAAAAACCACTTAAAAGAGATTTAGGAGGATTATAGTATTAATAGAAGATATCTAATACGCTTCTAGGCTTATAACTATTAAACTATTAAGTAGTAGTAGAATAAAGTATAATTCTTAGTATAAGTTAGTAAGGGGAGTAGAAGAGGTACCTAACTTATCCTTAAACTCGGCGCTATACCTAATCTTATAACTAACGTATACGTGATTTCTAATACTAAGTCTTATATAACTAACTCTCGGATATTTAATATATTAATAGTTAATTCTTAGACTACTAATCTTTAGAGAACGAACTTCTAAATAATAAACCCTAGATAATAAACTTCTAGATAATAAACTTCTAGATAATTAACTCTAAGATAATTAACTCTAAGATAATAAACCTTAAGATAATTAACTTTAAGACGAAGATAAGTACTATACTAATAAAGTAGTAGGAATAGCTCTAGATTTAAGCTAATTATTACTTTAAATAGAATATATCTATCAACTATATTAGCCTATAAATCACGTACTTTATTTACTTTTACTTATATAAGCGTTTTTTCTTTACTTATTACCGTACTATATACTTATATAAGGACTGGAGGGAAATAGGGAGTTTAGAGATAGTATATAAGTAGTTAGCTTTAATTAATAGATAAATCCTTAAGGGATTTAGGCCGACCGACGGTAGGCCGACGGTAGATATCTAGCTAGGCGAGGTCACGTGGTTATCACGTGACCTACGGGCTCTTTACATGCGTTTCGCAGGCGGAACGCACTATTAGGACCTATAGTGGGCTTGGAAGCCTTACACTGTCCCCCCTCTAACGGCGGGGTCGTCCTCGACTCCGGAAAGTGAAAAAACCTTAAGGTTTCTAAGTACCTTATAGGATAAAACCTCTATGGAGGGAAAAAACGCCTGTATAGGATCTAGAAGGAAAAACTCCGAACCTAGGGCTAAAGTGGATATAATACCACTACTAAGGGCTTCTAGTATATTCGTAATAGGCTCGTATACGATTTATATAGGGCTCGCGTCCTTTAAGAAGGATGTAATAGTTATTAACCTCCGTGCTTTCAATTAGAGGAATAGAATACTTATCCGTATATAGACGGTAGACTCCCGTAGGTTCTTTATATTATTACGGTGGACTCTCGTAGGTCCTTTATATTTATAGTATTTACTCTAGCGTGTTGTCGCCGGCTACTAGCCTTAGTAACGTTATTAGCTAGGCTTAAGTTAATTAATCTCCGTATTATTAAACCTAGAGAGATAAAGAAATATACTATACGTAAGCCTCGTAGGCTCTTTATATTGTAGGCGCTTATTCGTAAGGTATACTTACGCTTCTCTTACTTTTTATTAGGTATTACCTATATAGCGTTCGCGTGTCTACGGATAGTGTACGTAGCTATAGCGCTATATAGTCGCTTAGATAGCGCCGTAGAAGGCTCTACTACTTTATATATAAACTTTACGTTATAGTATAGTATTATAGTTTAGAGCGTTGTCGTCGCGATAAGTATACACGCTACGAGCTTAATAGGGCTTATATTAGGCCTTGATTAGCCTAGCTCTTATCTTACTTTATTCTCTTTATACCGATTGAGCGCGCCGCGTGTATAGTAGGTGCAAGGTAGGTGCGTATTAGAGTCTCTTACTAGGCGTAGAGGGTGCGCTATAGTGGATATAAGATAGTCTTCTACCTATAGTAGAGCCTCTTTCTCTACGACCGCTATAACTTCTTCTATAGCTACTCCTACTACTAATCCTCTTACCTCTAAACTCTAGTCTCCCCTTACTAGTTCTTCTAATACTTCTACTAGTAGTCCTAATAACCTCTTTATAAGTTTAGAGGATCTTACTAAGCGACTTACGCGTTATTCTAGCTTTACTAAGGAGTCTTTAAAGAAGCGTCGGCTAGCTATATTAAGTATTTCTATCTATTATATTATAGAGGTTTATAAGCTACCGCCGTCGCTTAAAGCGCAGCCTAAGCTAGTTAATAACTTATACGAGCGCTGTATTTCTCACTTCTATAGCTCTAAGGACACTAACGAGGAGCGCTATATTATGATTAAGGCTAGCTATAAGCGTAGTACTCTAGAGGCTAAGTATATACGCTACCGTAGTGCTCGCTATAATTATAAAGAGGTATATTTAAACTGTTTTCCTTAGCCTAAATTTACTTTACGTACGAGACGCTTACGCGCTAACCGTAAATCGTAGCCTCTCTATAAATTCTATAGAGCTAATAATATTTTAGCTTACCTACGCCGTACCGCTATCCGCTATACTAAGTACGGCGACCCTACTAATCGCGTCGAGTACGATTTTATAAAGATTACTAAGTACGCTCTAAAGTATATTAAAAGTCGGAAGGCTTGGTCGCTAAAGTATAAAAATACTATTAAGTAGGCTGGTAGTAAAGTTACGTATAGCTATACCCGGCGTGCTTTACGCGAAGCCAATCTAGAACGCTTTAAGATATATTACTACTTACTTTACGTATACGTTTCGTATAGTACTAACTATAGTATTATAGCTGGACCTTGGCCTCTAGGATACTATAAACGCTACTAATATTCGTATCGATCCTAAGCTTAAGGATCGTATTTTCTAGAGTATAGATAGTGGTTTTAATAAGCGTTACCTTAATCCTACTCGTAATAAGGGTCTTAACGAATATAGCGGTTAGCGCGACCTTCGACTATACTAGTATAGACGGGGTGCGAATTGATTAAGGAATAGGTTTAGGATTAGGTTCTTTAGGGTTTTACTTTTATAGATAGTCTTCTAGTATACGTTTTACGTGCGTATAACATACGCTAAGTATACGCGTTAAATGTAACTTCTCTATAGTTATAGCTATTTATTTAATAGTAACACTTATAATTTCTTAAATAGTAGATGGGTGTTTCCCGAAGTTTTCCTCACTATACTTTTAGCGGGTTCTATAGTCTCTCGTATATAGACCTCCTAGTCCTAGGTTTCTTATAAAGCCTTTTTCCGCTTGTTCTTTAACCCCTTAGATCTCCCTAGTCCGCGTTTTATGGGTTATGTGAATCTTAACGGCTCTCTAACTGTTCTTCATATACGTTTCGCACCTAGGGGATGTAATCCCTATAGGTGCCTTTGACGGTATTTGTTAAGGAGTTCCTAATAGTTCTCAAGCTCTAATTTAAGCTTCTACTCGTTATACTCCGCTAGCTAATCCAACCATTAGACGAGGTATTTAGAACCGCTCGGGCCGTCTTTATATATTATAATGGCCTCGACCTCCTATATATCTTCTACTAGATTAACTGCCGGGGGCTGGAACCCGGGGCGAGCTGAGTGAGGCTCTAATAGTGATATATAAAAGACAGGATGGAGCCGCTTTATTAATAGTAGTAGCTCGAGCTTATACGCGTATATCTTGACCTTCTTAGTAATAATAAAAGGGCTAAAGAACTTATAGTCAAGCTTCTTATATGGGTACTTTGTACGAATGTTTTTCGCTAATAGTAGTACCTTATCTCTCTTCTTAAAATACTTATCTAGGCGGCGCTTATTATAGTACTTTACTTAGAGTATTTAAGAGTAGTGGATGGCTTCCCTTATACGCGTGTATATACGACGTATGCGATCCACGTGCGTAGAGGCTATAGCTAGCGTAAGAGCGATATCTACTACTCTATCTAGAGCCTCCGCTATTAACCGTAACTAATCTAGGCCTTTAAGGCCGTTAAGGGCATTTGTTTCGACCCTAAAACTCAAGAGGTTTAGGGTTGCCTTTATTGACGCGTGTTCCTTATTATTATAGGTATATACTACTATTAGTAGTAGCGATGCCCAGTTGTCTTGTTTCTAATTAGCGTATATACGGAGGTATGTCTTAATTTCTTAATTCTGATATTCCGTCTAGCCATCCGTCTATAGATGGAAAGTAGTACTAAAGCGCTACTTTATACTAAGGTCGTAATAGAAGTTTACCTAGTACTTACTAGTAAATACTATGCCTCTATCTAATACTAGGGAGTCGGGCACGATGGTATTAAGGAAGTAGTTACTAAGTAGACGGGCTAACTTCTTCGTATTAATACTCTTACGTACTGGAAAGTAGCGTACCTTCTTAGTAGCTCGATCAACGAGGACTAAGATTAAGTTATAGTAAGCGCCTTCGCTGGTCTACGATTCTAGTAGATTAGTAATAAAGTCTACGGAGAGGTACTTCTATAGAAGGACCTCTACCTCTAATAGCTATAGGTAGCTATAGGGCTTATATCTTTATACCTTATACCTTTAGTACTTATTATAG
>JAJVDC010000265.1:0-40617 GCA_021436925.1 Neofusicoccum ribis
GCATGAAGAGGAAGAGGGTGGGTGACCCGTTCGCCTCTTATACGAGTGAGTGTAGCTAAGTGATGTGGTGTGATATAAGGAGACCATGAAGTGACCCAAAACATGTGATTTCCTACAGTTATAGTTGCCGCCCTGTGGCTCACTCCATGCTTCATTGTCGCGGTCCCCACAATCTATTTTCGGGTTTACTTGACCTATTATTTCAACCGCATCCGCCTGGGAGCTATAATTCTTCTCGCACCCTTGTCGTTTGTCCTCGTCTGTATTATTGTGTTTCTTTGCTTCCTGCTCTCACAGCTCCGCTTCAATACCATGGGATCCATGCTCAATTTCTGCTTTCCAGTCATTGCAATTCTGCCACTCCCCAGAAAGACCAGGCTGTTTTACCAGGTAGACCCCCCTGCGGCAAACTACCTGTTGTTCCGCATCAGCTTCAGAACTCTTTGGTTGCACTATTCGCCTGAGACAGATCTTTTAGGTCCAATTTCGCCCGTTCTCCTGGACTACGCGACGGACGCTTTACACAAGCACGCAATTCGATCCGTGAATGATATTACCGACATTTTCCCGTGGAATCCATCAATACTCAAGTCAGCCCCGTTTATTCGCAATCTGTGGCTCAAGCTTGCGGCAAGAGAACCGGATAGTCGGATCAACACGTCCTTGATGCGGATGCTCCTAAAGAATGGAGCTGATACAGAGTCGTCCGTCCCGATAGCCGACGAAGTCGACTCTGAACTGACTCCCCTGTCAGTTGCTGCCAGGCATGGGAACATTGCCGCAGTGAAACTTCTCGTTAAGTGGGGGGCGGACCTCGAGCATCGCGGCAACCGCTGGGGTTGGACGGCCTTAAGATTCGCAGCAAGGACGACGGCCAGAGCTGAGAACAACGAGGTCCTGAAATTCCTCATTGAGCAGAAAGCTGATGTGGATGCTGTTGACCGGAACCAAGAGACAACCTTGGTGTTTTTGGTGGATCGGAGTGCTTCTATGAATAAGAAAGCTCACCGTGAACCCGGAAAAAAACTTGTGGACAATCTTCGTGTAGTCCGACACAACATCCTGGACGTGTTCCAATGGACCACAGACTCCGGCTCAACCATGCACGACACCATCAAGCTCATTGCGGAACATTCTAGAAACCTCAACGCTACCGATGGAAACGGTAGGACTGCCTTGGCGCTTGCTGCAAAGTCACGCCAGTGGACCATTGTGGAGCTGCTACTCAACTGCAACGCGGACGTCGACATCGAAGATGAACACGGGATGACACCGTTATTATGGGCTCTTCAAGCTCCGAAACGTCCGGCACAGCATCGGGACAAGATCATCGGGGAAAATAGCAGAACATTCATAGGCCAGGTTGTGTACCGGAAGTACCAGGAGAACGAAACAGTTGATCCAGCAGAGGAGGCGTATGGACAATGTATTGAGATGCTAATCAGAAAGTCTGGGAAGATCGAAGCTCGAGATCATTCCGGAAGGACGGCACTCTCCAAGGCAGCCGAAATTGCGAATTACGACATCGTCAAGATGCTACTGAAGAAAGGAGCAGATGTCAACAGTCCAGACCGTAGAGGCATGACCCCGTTGATGTGGGCCTCGAGACGCCGCAAGGTCTGTTCAGCTGTCTTCAGAGACATACACATCCTGGACAATTCCGTTGCTTTCATCGGCAATATCCTGATCCTGGAAGATCCGGTAGCGGAAGAAGGCCCCAGATTCGAGCTGGGAAGCTACCATAGAGAGGAAAGGAACGAGACCATACACCTTCTTCTCGAACACGGTGCCGACCTAGAAGCCGCAGATAAGAAGGGCAAGACTGCACTTGACTTTGCTCTTCAGGATGAACTCGATGACGTAGCAGCATTTTTGAGCACCAAGGGTGCGATGTTCTCGCCTGAACGTGTCCATCGCAGAGCAGAGAGGGGGAAAGGGGAAGTGGAAGGGAAAGGAAAAGGGAAAGAGAAAGAAAAAGTGAAAGGACAAGCAACAAACTCCACCGTTGACACTAATTGGCTAGAGCTGTCCCAAGTTTCCCGACAGTCATTTGTCCCGAAACGACGTTCCGAGATCATCATCACCAAAGACAACGGAAGAGCGGCTATTCCCGAAGACGACACTGCTTTTGACAGAAACTTAGGCAAGCCAGGAAGTTTCCGTACGCAAGAAAAAACATTGGAGACCTTTCCGAGATGCCTGTTCCGCCACCTCGAAATCTCGGGAGAAGCAGAATTCATATCTCGCATTGAGCCTCCAGCATCATGGATACCTACCCGCGCACTGAGAGCCGAGTACCTCGCGACATTTCCCACTTGTGCGTATAAAAATATATGGGCGCATGGGAATTCTGATGTCCAGTGCGGAAACCTCCTTGTCATCTGCCGGAAGAGGAACGACATGGAATTCGCAATCTCGTCAAAAATGGTTGGGAACAGGTTTAGTGACATCTACATTACTGACACTTCCACTTTTCGCTGCGATCTCTTCACTGCGGATAGAGTTCAGGGCTTCGTCGCTGAGGTTTTGGCTTCTGTTTGGAAAACGCTGGATTTCAACGATTGATGAGTTTCAGATCCTCCATGACCGAATTTTCACATTGCAAGTATCAGAACAGAAAATCGATTCACTCTGCATGAACAGTGTATACAAGTAGGTTGATCTGATCGAACCCACAACACATAGCGTTAGTTGGCGAAAAAGTCACGTCCTCCGATGCGGTCACCCTGCATAACTCTTGCATGGCCCCCGAAAACATTGTTTTCGTACCGATTCCTCGAAAAGGCTTTTCCTGCCACGTCATCGCCACCGGTGCTTATCTGGTTTCCTTGTTGAATGGAAACGGAGTCAGTGACTCTTGTACCTCGGTATTCATGTCCGTTTATCTGCCCCGTATGTCTCGTCGTGTTATCCGTTGAATCCGGCGTGCCGTTTTCACGTGAGGCTCCTAAAGAATCCCAGGCTGGTCAGGAAAGATATCTTTGCGAGAGTAAAAGAATCCTCACCTTGATCTACGATCTCTAGATGTCCTGAAGGAAGGGCAGAGACCGCAAGTTCTTGACAACGGATCATTGCGTGGTCGTTCCGAAGCTCCTGCACGGTAGACGTCATTGTCTGAACCCCTTCGTGCACGCCCTTGGTCAACTCTACTCCTACGATCTGGATACGGAGTACTAATTCGTCCCTTGCTGAGCTAAGCCGATGAAGGCGTGTCGACAGTTCTTTCTCGTCAGATGTCCCAGAAAGAAAGACATGAATATATCCTTTTGCAGTCTTCCTTCTCTGATATACCCCATTAGAGTGTGTTAGGTGATCCTCCACGTCTTTAGCTTTCTCGGCGACGCTTTTGACCTGATCTGCGACAGAAATGGTCTGTAGAGCTTCCGTGCTTCTCACAAGCTGGAGTGTGTCCAATAGCTCATCAAGTAGCTGAGTATTCTGTTCGAGTACTTTGGGCAAGTTTTTGATGATTTCTCGAGTCTGCCGGATGTGTTGGACGATTTGGATGGCCGTGGAGGCCAGTTCAATAACGTTGACGATAAGCCCAAACTCAGCCTAGCGTTCGATGTTCAGTCAGCACCAAATAGGCCAAATGTATGTGCATGTGGAAACATGTGGTTATCTCAGCTTACTCACCATTTGTGTCGTAGAGTCTTGCAACAGATTAAACAGCTCGAGGGACGATAACCTGAATATAAGCCAACTTGCCGGGCAGCCCAACGAAAATCAGGCTAAAGGCTAGCCAAAAGCTTTGTGAATTGTATTGGGCACCTGACGTTTCTGTGGCGCTGTTGCCTGTTGTGCGCTGACCCGCCGAAAGAGGATGTGATGAGCGTCTAGGCCTTATGGGGCTTTGTGCATGCGTCTTGCCGCCCCTTCCTGTGAAGTTAAATTCTCAGCCATATCCGTTTCTGGACAGCCTCGACGTTTCAAGCCGGCTTTTGTTTTATTTTATTTTTATCCCAGCACCAAGTTCGAGGAGCCCCATGGAACATTCCGTGACACAGATCGAGCTTGAATATCACTGTGTATTGGCCGTCTTTACATCAAAAATCAAGAGCGGGAATCAATTCAAGTAGTGGTACTAAATGCTCACCCATTTATCTTTCCACCCATTAGCCGAACTCTCAAAAGGTTGTTGTGACTGCTATGGAAGGTACGCCCAGCGCCGCGCGTCCAGAGAGACTTAAGGGGCCTGTCAGTCTCCAGGATACACCGGCGAATAAAGTTAATATTAGGTAATTATTTTACAGAAATTAGTGCTCTCTCTCACCCGTGTAGTATCCACGTTTCTCTAGTTTATCATCACGCTGGAAACGCTTTCAAACCCAATCCCTTTCCTTTGACCGTCATCAACGTAAAGCTGATGTGCTCACAAGTGCCCCAACACCATAAAGCCCAACGCCCACAAACCCAAGCAACCCACCGCGCGTCCTCGCCCAGAAGCAGACGACGCAGCCGCGGAGCCCCCGACCCCAGAGCCACCAGACGCAGTGCTCCCACCCCCACTCTCCCCCGCAGTCCGCACCGCAGTCCCGCCCGCAGACTCGCCAAGCCCACCGCCACCATTCCCGCCCCCGCCCAACCCGACCGTCGACACAGCGCCCCCCACGCCTCCAATCCCGCTCACGACAAAACCCGCCAGCTCAGCCGCCCCGCCGCCCGCAAGCGTCAGCACCGTCCTCGCCGCCCCCTCCACGCCGCCACCGCCCGCTCCTCCCCCCTCCACCACAACAACCCTCTCCCCCACCGCATCCGTCTCCACCCCCACCACAACCCTCCCACTCCCCCCCGCCGCCCCAACAACTCCAACCGTCACGCCACCCTCCCCTGCCACCTGCTCCGCCCCCGCTCCCGCCAACCCGCCCCCAGCGACGACAACCCGGTACGCCCCAGCCGCAGCCATAGGCTCGAGGACAAGGCTGAGCTCGCCGAGCGGCAGCGCGAGCGCGGTCGGGGCCGGTGCCGCTGGCTCTGCGGACGCAGCGGGCGCGACGACGAGGGTGTAGCGGATGCCTGTGGGGGCGGGGCGGAGGACGAGGACGGCGGAGGGGTTGAGGGGGAGGGTGGCTGGGGGTGCGGGCGCGGCTGCTGCTTCGGGTATGGCGGATAGTGGGGGGTGGTTGGTGTGGGGAGGAGGGGCGGCCGGGTTTGCGGGCTCGGTTTGGATTGCTTCGGTGGCGGTGGGTGGTGGGGGTGCGGGCGGCGCTGCGGTGCTGCCGGGGAGGGCTGATGGTGAGCCGGGCAGGACGGGTGGTTTCTGGTCGATTTAGCTGGGCTCTGTCTGTCCGGTCGTTGATGGGGGAAGGGTGGGTTCGTCGTCTTCGTAAGATATGGATGTTGCTGTGAGGAAGGCTGCTGTTGTGAGCATGATTGGCCCGGGCAAATTGGTCCTTGTGGTGCAGCTTTGCAGCGCAGCATCATCGGTCCAGCCGGCTACGACGTCTTGAGTGGCTGGTCCCAGGTAAGCTCTGCAATAGTAGTTCACGCCGCTTGGGTCTCTGATGGCGTCGAAATCATCGGCTGGCGGGTATGGTTCGAAGGTGGGGACGGATCTTATTGTTTCCGTCTTTGTCGTGGAAACGGAAGAGCAGGTTGTGGTGGTGGCGTTTGCGGCCGTGGTAAGGAGTCTACCTTGCCAACTGTAGTTTCTGTTGCAATATTTCCATACATTCGGATAAGTACTACACACACATCAGCCTACTGTTGAACATTAGCAATGCCCACACTTACGCTGTAACAGCCTTGTCGTGCCCATCACTCAATACGCATATCCGGGTACCTTTGCCATCCATCGGAGGCAGAGTATAGCCACTTGGCAGGCTCGCTGTTTTCGTCACATATTTTGTGGAGTTCAGTCGAGTATTGATCTATCAAATTTAAACAATCAGCATCATATCAAAGAGCGAGAGGCCGTTTGTTGCTCACAATGTTCACAACCGTGAAAGGAGTCAAGGTTTCGGTGAAGTAGTACGATACCCACGTGTACCAGACTAAGGTAGGCCAGAGTACTCCACATGATGCGCTGCAGGCAGAATTATCGGCTGTTGTTGTGGTCGTTACAGCGCTAGCGTTGCTGGGAAGAGCCGAGGCGCCAACAGCAGTCATGCAGAGGAACCAACAGAAGACCGTGGCGCCTATTGACGCAGGACCCTCCGGAAGAAATGTGATGCAAGACATAAGGAATGGGGCTTGCTCCTCTGAGCAAAAATAGGTACGTCCGAGCCGGGGCGGTGCGATCAGCTTAAGTACAGGCCAGAATAGCTGGGGAGGAGAGTCCTTCAGCTGCGGCTTTCCATTCAGCCGGGTGGAGTTACTGCGAGAGGTTTGTGCTGCTCAGGACTAGCGCAAAGGCTATTGAGCCTTTGTATCTGGGGCTCTACCATTGGCTTGGGATTTCATTGGTCGGAGGACCATCAATGCATAGGAAGAGGGCTTCACGCTAATCATTGCACCAATCGTCTGTGGTGTAAGCATCCGAGCAGAGACGGAAGAAATGACCAGACCGTGAGATGAAAGGCGAATTACGTGCGTGTTGCCAAGCCCTCTTAATTGCCAAGCAGCAAATACGCGAATTGGCATGATATGGTGGGCTCATGCTCAGTGGGGGCTGATAACACCCCTTCCGTGGACATTTTAAAACTCAAAAGACTTGAAGGTTTTATTTCAATGTGCAAGTACACTGTGATGGCCAAATTCGTTCCAAATATTTCAGCTCTTGAAATGGGTTAGCTTCTTGTCATGACTGTGCTGACTCTCGATTGTGGCGACCTACTCATTCGTCCCACCTATGTTGCTTTGGCATCCGTCTCCTCCTATCGCTTATGCAGAGCACTCGGATTATTCACCCCATGCTTGCTTTTTCCCCACATCTCCACGCTGAGGTCCACGGTATCGTGCGCGTATGTCATCAGAAAGTTATCGAGAGCCAAATTCGCAGACAAGTCCCAGGAATTAAACCAGGGACGCGGTTTCCTCCCCATGGAGTGAGTACCGGAATCGGTGTGTACGGCTGAGATAGCAACCGAGAGGTCTGCCTGCTCGAGTTCTGTCGCATGATCTTCTGTCAAAACTCTTCTTGGTGTGTTGATGCCCTCCTCCTCAATGATTTCTCTCAGAACAGTTAGAAGTTCCGAAGGCTTTTGTAATTTGGGGCTCACTGAGAAGTGATTCCTCTTGAAGTCGTAGGGTCGGGAGCCATCTCGGACGGCTACGTGATCTGTGAACGTGATATTCAGTTTCACGTGTCCACCACGAGGTCTCATCATATCGGTAGGCATGTCCTCTTGCTCGACGTTCACGTCGGTGGGCATGTCGTATGACTTCCTGATGTGCCTTTGATGGCCCTTTGCTTTCTCGGCCATACCCTCTAGAGTCTTCTCTTGATCGTTCCTCCCCATACCCGGAGGCTCATATGTTCCACCATGACTAAGTATCTCTGCAGCGTTTGACTTCTCCAGTGCGTAATCGGCGTTGGCATCGAGGTGCTGTGGGCGACTATCACCAGAAGAGATTCCGTCGGAGGGTTGTGCCGAGGCCACATCGCCTTCGTCCTCTGGGAACAGTGTCCTCCTCAAATCAGTGGGAGGCTGTCCTTGTGTCTCCTCCAGAACATAGTCGCCTTTCTCCTGCTGTTCATTTGCTCCGAGATCTCTTCCGCCGGCGCCGAATCTCGTTTGATGAGGGAATCCTGGAAGCACCCTAACAGCTTTTTCGGAAAGACTGCACACCAAAGCAAGAACGATGCACCTCTGGCAACTGGTGTTGTTTTTAAGGCCGCTAATGGTACACTTCCTGTCATCGATACGGCACTTCGAACACCGGTCCTGTTTATCTGACGATTGGTTCAGCTTTTCACCGGAGTTAGTAGTGGTCTCTGGATCGGCGCTGAGGGAAGTCAGTCAAGCTCTGCCACTGCGATAATGATAGGTGTCGTTCACCAACCTAACGTTGGTCTCAGCGAAGTGTGAGCCTCGGAGATGCCCGAGAAAGTCCCTTGGAAGTCGAAGCTTGATTACTTTGGAAGGTGGAGTGAGCGATGCAACCGGGTGGCCGGCTGATTCTTCACCTTCGCCCTCTTCGTCCTCTTCGCCCTCTTCGCCATCTTCGCCCTCTTCATACTGTGATTTAGCAAAAGAACTTTCAAAAGCTCTACCTTCAGACAACGCTTCGCTGTACTTGACCAAGAAGTTTGTCATTGTGCGCAAATCGTACAATGCCTGCAGCTCCGGGAAGTAATCCACGCATGTGATCTCAGTACGCGGTCTGGGTAGATTCTTTAAAGGGCGCCCTGTAGGATCCTGTGATAGTGTGTAATGAATAACTCGATTGACAATGCCTGTGCTGAGGTTCGGATGGATAATTCGCTGAAGCTGTACGCCTACTGCATTGACTCTTCCGTCGGAGGAGGGCTCGAAGTTGACAGGAAAGGAAGAAGGTCGGATTGTGCCAACCATAAACTTCCGCTTAGGAAGCCTCTTGGAAAGAAGAAACTCGTACATGGTCTTCTCTGAGTTCTCTGAATGGGTGGGCTGCTCCGACTTCATAGTGATTTGGTGCGAACTCTCTGGTTCAAGGCTAGATGGCGTCCGGCTCGATGTAGCCGAAGACAGGTCTCTGGATGAAATGCTCCATGGAGCATCCGGAGAGCCTAGTAGCGGGTGTGTAAGAATGTGTTTGGTTGCTGCCGCCAAGTTCTGGGATGTCAACGGTGGGAGGGCTGGTGGCCCTTGATCAGGAGCCCCGACAATGACTGTCGTTGAAGATTTCAATTGATCTGTAGGCCCTTGCCTGCGTCGCTTTACGCTTGCTTCATCCTTCGGGTATTCCCCACCCGGCCGCTTAGTGGCGGAACGGACTGGAAGAGAATTCTGGAGCTCATGAGAAGTACGCAGTTCATAGGCGCGTCCTCGCGGGGTCGGAACAGAGCCCCACCGATCTTGAGTGGCGGGCTGCTCGTCAACATTTTTGGGTGACTCCTCCGAGTGCAGCGAAGCGTTCGCCTCGCTGTATTTTTGTTGACTAGGATTTTCGGTGCTGTCTGGTGCTTGGGCCTGTGATTTGGTGCTGCACTGCGTAGCGGAACCGGTCAATGCCGGTGGATTTTCCGGCTCACTAACAGGGCTGTACGGAGAGCGACCTGGGGACAATGCAGCCTTCGGGACGAGGCAGACGTAGCACTGCCGCGACTCTGCAGATTTCCCAAACAAGGTATTGGAAGAAACCAGGCTAGCATACGTGTGCGGTGTTACCTGATTCCGGCCGTTGCAAACGCGATTGTAGTGGATGTGGAAGTCGTAGTCTCTCGATTCTTTGCTGTAAGCATCACGTACAAAAGCCTCGAGGGCCTGTTATTCTCAGAGCATCAGTATCAGTATGTGGTATGCAATCGCTAGTGCGTCATTGAGTGCGAGTGCACGGTAGCAGCGTTCTTACCTGGAAGCTCTCTACACAATCCTCCGCCAGTTCGTGGACCTCGCCGTCTGGAGTCACAGTTGTAACAACGAGAATCCGCATGGCCGCCATCGTTTGTCCCGATGACGAGTGAGAGTATCATCCGAGTGAGGAGCCTGTAGTGGCGTATGACGACTAGGGAAAGTGTCGGTGTAGAGGTAGAGGTAGAGGTGAGGCGAGGTCGCGTCTGAGATTGCTGGGCTGAAACCGACTTTGACGGTGGATGTGCGCGGTGTTGGGGCGTGGAAGGCGCGGCCGACCGTGACCGCTGTGCCGCGAATGTTGTTTACGCGCCAACGCGGCACAGCAGAAGCGGCGTAGACTTTGTGAAGAGGATAAGAGGCACCACTCATGCATAAGTGTTGAATAATCTGTACTAGGACTAGCACCCCCGATCATCGCAAATGGAAGGCACAAACGTAAGATACGTGAGGGAACTGCACGTCTTCTCGTTCAAGATGCTGAACAAGGCGGCATCCCAAGACCCACTAGCCAGCGTTGAGGCACATCTGCTGCCCGTGCCCGCTGTGTTACACACGCCGACCCACGTGTCAATAAGGTGCCGTGGATGAGGTTGAGGAACCATTGCCGTGAAGGAACAACCAGTCGCGACTCGTAAATCCGAGTGCGAAACGCATCCCAGTATTTCGTTGGCCTGTTTTTCCGTAGACACTGTAGCCATAGAGGCATTGCGACGATCAAAAGCTAAGACCCACTTGGTTTCCGTTGATCTGTCAGCGGATCAGAGATGGATAGAGCATCTGATTGGGGATATCGGCTCATGATTGTGCATTCGCCAACGACGGAGGAGGGCGCTGCGGGGCCGAGGATGAGCACGGTATCTGCACACAGCCGTTATACGTCTGGCGCTCGGACGTCACCAGGAGTACTCTTGCGCTGCGCCGCAGGTGAAGGCCTAAGGGGAATTGCGCGAACTTGCCAAGGACGCCAAAGCCTGATAGATGCTGCAGGGTGGCCTCGTAGGAGCAATAGTGGGGCCGATCACTGGATGTGGTGAAGAAAGATTCTTTAAATGTGTTGGATCTCCACTTGTTGGGTTGTTTGTATCTCGAGCCTTTAGACCCCGGCCATGCGGCGTCGGCAGGCAGCAGCCCTCGAAACGCAGACAGCTGCAGCTGTCCGTACTCGCTGCGTTGGCACGGGTCCGTGTGGCCTGTGCCGCTACCCTGGGCCGCAGTTCGCCCCTCCAACACGCTCTTGTGGTGGATGTTCTGACCCAGAATTGGAACCCAACAGCGGCACAACGAGGTGTGGTGTGCTCGGTGTTCTCAAGGCGATTGGCGATCAAAAGACGCACTTGAAACGATAGCTGACCTTTGCGACTGGAGATTTTTGGAATGCACAAGAAAAAAAAGCCCAAAGTCTACTGCGGTAGTATCGAGATTCTGTCTCTTCTCCAGCGACGCTAAGCTCTGACAGGCTGGCCGCTGCTGGTGACAGACATGGAAGGTTGCTGACTCGCGCAGACCTCAAACACATGGCGCATTACAGAAGCAGACAGGCGGAGCTAGCGTCCTGTGGCCAACACCTGTGCTTGCGCGCTGACGTTTGCGTACGACCATGGTCACGTTCAACAGGTGGCTTGTTGCCGGGAGCCCAGCGGTCTGGGAAAGGGAGCATCAGGTCGAGAACAGGACAGGAGGGCTGCAAAAGCGAAGGCGATGGGCATGCGCAGCCAGCGGCTTTAAACCACTAGGAATCTGGGGTAGAGGTCGGATGACCGCACTCTGCCGTTGGAGCGCGCTCGAGGAGATGGCACCGCGGGCCAATGAGCGGGCGGCGCATGCAGGTCAACGGGCAGCTCGTGGAGATCAGCGATGGAATCTTCGGGGCGGTGGACGGGCAGGCGCTGAGCGGTCGGGCTGCGGACTGAGGCCGGCGGGCGCTTCCATGATCTCGTGGAACTTGATGGATAGAACCGATTCGTGAAACAAGGACGAGGCCCGGACCGGCAACCCTATAAGAGCGCGCAGCAATAGCCGGGCAAGCGTGGCATGATGCGGAGACCGGCCAGACACGGGGAGAGGCTGGCGGCAGCTGCAGGCCGTCGTCATCGTGCAGACTGGCAGCCATCGCCCTCACCGACGCGGGCAGCGCCTCGTCTGCCTTCTTCGACGGCGGGCGTGCGCGGTGCCGAGTCACATGCGGGAGAAGGAATTGGAAGACGGGCACCTTATCTCTGGCAGCGGGTCGCGTCGCAGCAGCCGTTGAAACGCCACGGCACTGAGGGCTCGTCGGATCGCGGGCGGGCGGCGGGCCCTGCGACGGCAACCTGGGAGCCGGGGAAATCGCAGGCACACTCGCTGGAACCCAAGCGCGAAACGGCAAAGATGGGTTGGGCAGACGGCGGGCGCGCGGGAGGGCTAGGCGGATGCGCCGTCGCCAGCGCGGCCACGAGTCTGGAGCACCGCGCGCAGGGCTGTCGCTGCCAGAGCGAGCCCGCGCGGGTACATGGACGCCCAAGACGGCGGTGCAGCGTGGCCCGGCGTAGCACCTTGTTGCCGGCGACGGCCTCGCTTGCCTGCGGGCGTGCCCGGCTGGCGGGGCGTCGGGCGAGCGAGGATGGAGTGCAGGCTGCCGGCGGCGCGGAGGAGGCTGCGAGCTGCGAGCTGGCCGTGTGCGCGTGCGGGCTGGGCGCGGGCGCGTGCAAGAAGCTGGCAGCGAGCCCGTGCCAGCCACTGGAAGATGACGTTGGTCGCGCGGCGGGCGCATCGAGCCATCGCGCAAGGCCCAAACCCCAAAACCCAAGCTCGCCCACCAACCGCGCCCCGGCGCCCAATTCCTGCAACTCTGTCACTACTGCCTGCCCTCCGCCGGGCCTGCCCTTAAGCGCCGGGTCGCCCTCGTCGCCCGCCAGCGCTGTGCCAGCCTCGCCGTCCTCCAAGTTCCTCGACCGCTGCTCCACACTTCCTGCTGTTGCCCAGCCGCCAGGCCCGCGGGCGCCCATCGCTTGACCCGCTCATCTGCCGATCCCCCTCACCCAGCCAACCACCATGGGGTCCCGCCGCGCATATCCCACCGCCGAGTTCTACGACGAACGCGAGCGCGAATTCTACGGCGGCAGCGCCCGTCGCAGTCAGCGCGACTTTGGAGAGTTCGAGCAGGACATCAGAGGCCCCCGCACCGAGTACAGCCGTCGCCCCGGCCCTCAGCCTGACTTCCTCCGCGAGGAATATGGCCGCACCTCTGCTGGTCCGCTGGTCGTGTCCGAGCGTCGCACAGTGAGAGATGACTGGAGCCCGCCGCCCCCCAAGCCGCGAAAAGAGGTTGAGCGAGAGGAGATCATCATCCGCGACAGGAGCGACAGGAAGTCAGAGAGACCTCCGCCAAGTCGTTCCAGTCACTCCGATCGCGAAGAGATCATCTTCCGCCGCGATGGCCCTCCACCCCCCAAGCCTCGTCCCGTTGAGCGCGAGGAGTACGTAATCAGGCGCGAGGAACGCTCGCCGCCAGAACCACCAAAGTCCAAGGCTCGCGAGGAAATCATCTTCAGACACGAGGAGCGTTCACCGCCGCCGCAGAAGCCGAAGCCGCGCGAGATTGATCGTGAAGAGATCGTCTTCCGCCGCGGTGAAGGTGCAAGATCTCGGCCTCCACCCAGCGAGGCTGATCGTGAGGAGATCAGGATACGACGCCGCGAGGGTTCTCGGCCTCCGCCCAGCGAACCAGATCGCGAGGAGATCAGGATACGGCGTCGAGAAGGTTCTCGGCCTCCACCTAGCGAACCGGACCGCGAGGAGATCAGGATACGACGCCACGATGGCCCTCCGTCTCACAGGCCCCGTGAAGTTGAGAGGGAAGAGATTAGCATTCGCAGGACTGAGTCCGAGGGACCTCGCAGGGCGCCTTCTTCTCACAAAGGTGACCTCGTCGCTCGTGAAAGGGAAGAATTTGTAGTCAGAAGACGACCACCTCCGCCACCCTCCCCACCGCCACCGGACAAGCAGGAAATCATCATCAGGCGGACTGAGAGGTCTCCGAGTCCCGAATTGCCGCCGTCTCCTCCTCCTCCACCCCCGCCGCCGGAGCCAATTCTTAGGCCACCAATTGTCCAGGAGATTATTACACATCACCGTCACATCGACCATGGTATGATTCCTCCATATGTTTCCCACCCTACCAAGAATGAACACAAAAAGCTAAAAGTCGCAGGTGTCGAGCGCGTCCGGTCCCCTTCGCCACCCCCGCCCCCACCGTCTCCGCCGAAGGATGAGACGCTTGAGATATCTATCCGGAACCGAAGGTATTAAGGAACAAGTCCTCTTCAACTTCAGAGCTAACAAGATAATTAGGGGTGAGAACGGCAAGTCATACGATGAGGACATCATCTTTGAGCACGAGACGAAAGAGCGGAAGCCGCAGCATGAAGACTTCGAGCTTGTCCATCGTCACCGCTCTGCTAGCTTGCCCCGAAGGAAGGTTGTCGACGAATGGGACGTTGACTCGGAAGCCGATTACTATAACCGCAAGGCCATGGAGCGCGCCTATATGGGCGAGGCCCACAATGGTGCAACCAAGGATTGGGCCATTGTCGATGTTCCTCCAGGAACAAACCGTGTTCGCATGGAAGGTGTTGGTGGCGGACGCCAGGAAGTCACATGGCAGCGCTACAATGGTGTCCGACGTTCTAAATTCTACACGGAAGACCATGAGTACGCAAGTGACTGGGGTGCACCAGCACCAGCACCGCCGCCACTACCTGCACCGAAGAATAAGCCTCCTGCCGACATGTGGACGGAAATCACCAAGGACTTGGTCATCAAGGAAGCGATCGATACCATGGGCTACGATTACGAAGAGACGGACTTTTTCTTCTACGTCATGGACTACTTGCGCTATGTAAGCTATTTGATTCTCATGAATACTATGATTAGCGCTAATGTTATCTTAGGAGGATGTTCTCCAGCTTGTGGAGATATCCGACGACATACGCCGTGAACGCCGGCAGCGCATCCGCGAGATCGAGCTCGAACGCAAGAGAATCGAGGCTCCGCCTGCTTCGAAGCCTCCGAAAGAGTACGACTACTACGAACGCGAAGTCATTTACGAACGTGATGATCGCCGCGGTCGCTACCGGTAGACGGACTAACCAATGTCTGCAATCTTGCGATCTCTGTACGCCCATACTTGTTCGGCGCCGCTGCCAGCAAGAGTCGCTCGGGCTTCAAATACTTCGCCATCGTGCAGGTCTACTTCAGGCCCCAAACCTGCCGGTTCTCACTGCTCCACCTGGCGTGCTTTGCTACAGCAGCCAGTATCTATGCAATTCGACTGTTCGACTAGACCTGCTTTGCGTGCCGCGCCGCGGAGACCTTCCTTCCTGCCTCACTGGAATTGCAGTCTGACTTTCCCATACACTTTGCACAGGGATTGGCGAATCTCGATTGAAAACACCAAAAAGTCTTGCTGCTGCGGTGCGACACTCAAGATACCACCCATGATAATGACCTTAACGACATTTCTTACGAACTACATGGATTTGGTTGTGCGAATTTACTGGGCACTTCAAGAAAGAGGGCAAGCGAGCTATCAGCAACTTGTCGGGAGAGATGCGTGCTGGCGGCGATTTTCGGGTTTCACGGGCTAGCTTCTGAAGACTTCTATCCTTTCTTCCAACATGACTTGCATAGGGCGGGTAGCAGTGACAGACGGCAGGCAAAGTTGAGGGTTTCTCCCCGGGCGTGATTTCTTCCATTTCCATCAGCCAGCAAGACAGCTTTATACATCTCATTTCATCGATTTCTGTTTTGCCCCATCGTTGTATTCTCTTGATCTGTTCCACCTTTAGCTTGCTGTTCGTTTTCACTTCTCAATTTGCTTCTTGCTTCATCTAAGTAGCAGAAAAGACGGCAGAGATCGGAATGCCCAATTTTGCCCGTCATGTGTTACGAACTCAAGCAACGAAAAGAATCGAACAGGATCTTGCCACTGCAACAGAACTCAACAAAAACGCCCATGATTGACTACTGCGCCTCAATTGATACCTATTGGCTATGTATGCAACAGTCCTCGAAGAGAGTTGGGAATCATGATATTTTTAAGCTCGCGTGACTGTCCAACAGTCCCAGACTTCACCGCTTTTGACCTTCCGGCCAATACAGAACTCCGCTTCATGACAGCAGGCCAACCACGCACTGGATCTTCTCTCAACTCACTTGATCGAAAGACGGCAGCAGCCCATCTCACAGCGCCGTAGAGCCACCCATAACGAAACATCTAAAAAATCACCCATTGAGGTAATCAAACACTTGAGCAAAACCCCTTGCCCTTTCGGGCTGCCAACTGCCAGCTTCTCGAGCAGATGCGATTTTCGACAGCCAACTGCCCTGCCTCCTCACCTGATCCACAGAACTGCGCTATGGCAGGTTCAAACGGTCCTGCACCACCACAAGGGCACAGCGCTACTCGCACCGCATCCGGAAACGAAAGTCAAGGTCTCTGCTTTTCTGGCTATCGTGGTGATGCAGCAGCCGAGTATGGCGAGACGCCTCTGCAGCGTGTAGGAACCGCGGCTGCGAGCAGAATTCCATCGCGGTGCCAGTCTACCTACGATGACACTGCACGCGCTGCGACCTCAAGCGCACTGTGCTCGGTGTCGGCGTGCTGCACGCCGCGTCTGGTCTGATATGGGAACTTGAGGCGTTCATCCGGATAGCATATTGGTCAAATCACTTCTTTACCGCCATTCGTTCTGCGACCCACTGTGATGACATCGTCAAGCCGTAGTTCAATCATCCGAGGATGCGTACCATGTATGAGGGGGAACGATAGACAAGTCATGGGAACGTAGACCGAAATTGTCACACCTTGATTAACAATAGCATTCTCGTCTCTTTATTTTTCTAAGGTCTATCGGAAAAAAGGCGGATTCAGAGCGTGCAGCTCCAGCCCCTTTCTTGCCCAATATCGCTAAAGACATGTAACGTTGTCGCCGGGAGTGAAGAAATGCTTTCTGCTTCTCCATTTGTTGTAGTATCAGAGTGAATTGGAATGTTTAGATAAGGGAGGGATGTGAGGGAGCGATGGAGAGGAGAGGAAATGCCCGAGACCACGTACACACCTAATCCGTCCCTGACTATGACTTTGTCCGTTTCCCTACCGACCGAGAGAAGATAAACAAAGTGAATAATTGTTAAGGGATCATAATATTTTGAGATGCCCAACCAATTCTCTTTGTGCTGAGCGTATTCCCCGGGCGGATCAACTGACAGGGTAGGTGTCACGTTGCGGCTGAAACTGAAGCGAGTTCATCCCGCATCTCGGTGACGACTGCCTTGATCCTCTCCTCCTTGCCAACCTGCTCCGCACGTACCAACGCCTTCTCAAAGTCAAACACCTCCTGAGCCGCTGCGCGGAAGTCCTCTCCAAGGGCAAGCAGCGTGCCAGCGCCCACGAGAGCGCGATAGAGGGCCTCTGGCTCCTCGACGGTATTGATGATGTTGGTCAGGTCATCGAGCAGCGTAAGGGCGCGGTCGGCATTGTGACTGGGTGATGTCAGGAGGACCGCGAAGTTGATGTACAATGTTGTGATGGCCACAATCAAGTTGCGGTTCTTGAGGTGCGTGCGAATAAATGGCTGTATAAGTGGGTGAAGCACTTCAAATGTGCCGTCCATGATGGTCCGGCCTTCTTCCGTATTGAATAGGTTGGCGAAGACGCGGACACCGAGCATCACGTTATTCGGTGGTGAATCCGGCGCAAACACGCCAGCGTCTCGGAGTAAGTGGACAATAGTGGTGTCTCCTGAACTAGTATGCGTGGCCGTCGTAGCTGACCGTGCGGCTAGAAGGCGAAGAAGATCAAGGCCAGGAAGGCGCTTGTCTGCTGGCCAGGTCGTTGAGATCTTCACAGCGACGTCAATACCGGCCGTTGACGCGGTCTGTCCTGCTGTTTGCTGTAGCTGCCTACACGTTGCCGATAGAGCCTGAATGTCGCTGGGGTTGAGAGAGAGATCCTTGGCACCTTGATCGAGGAACTGCTGGTTTAGCTCCTTAATTTTCTTCTCAATGATAGCCAAGTTCGCTGAGTCGATCTTCAAATATGAAGTTTGAGGCAGTACCTTCGGCTTAGAGGCGGCGGGCACGCCCTGAGGTGCGGCAGAATCTACTTCACCCGGCCGATACCTGGACTCTGTGCCCCAGGGGTCAGAGCCAGGAGGTTGTGCACTGCCGGAAGACTGTCCCAGAGTTGCGCCTTGGGTGTTCGTGACAATGAAGTTTGTAACCTGATCAAGGTACGAGATTGGGAGCTCGTTGTCCTCGATAAACTTGCGAGCTGTCTCGTAGGGATTCTGAGACAGGTTATACGGAAGCTTCAATGGGGGTTTGCCGTCCTCAATATCGACATCAAACACATAGTCGTAGTCCTTGCCGTTGTAAGTGATCTTTTTCCCGCTGCTGCCAGCGGCGTCGACAACCGTCCCAACATTAAGCCATTGGGAAGCTGCTGTCGACCACTGGTATGCAGAAACATTCCCGTTGGCCTCCCTGATCATCTGCACCTGTCCCTCCTTGGTGCCAGATTTCGAAGTCAGAAACTCAGGACCAGGGAGTTGCTCCTTATTGATGTTTCCAACCTGCTGCTGGGGAATAGCAGAGCCCTTAACGGCCTCTTCAAACTCCTTGATAGTGCTGAGGTCGGCCTGACGGTCTTGAACCCTGCTGAAAACACGAACAGCGCGATCACTGGCTCCAGAGACGATGTCTCCGTTCTGCTGACATACAGACACGGACCATACTGAGATAGCAGGGTGTGTGATAGTCTGCACGCACTGGTCGCCCTTCCATATCCTCACTGTCCGATCCTCGGAAGAGCTAACAAGCTCACCAGAGGGAAGAACCGCGAGTGAGTAAATGAAGTTCTCGTGACCGTGCAGCTCAGCAACCTGTTGTCCCTCCAGGGTCCATAACCGTATGACGCCATCGTTTCCGGCAGATGCAAACTGGGCGCCTGAGGGATGGTCGGTGGGTAGCCTGCATAGGGCTCGAACGACATCGGGACCGCCTGGTACCGATCGCATAAGCTTGCCATCGGTCGTGAAGAAACGGATCTGCTTGTCGGCGCAACCTGATGTCAGAGGCTTGGGTTAGTCGATGGCAATGTTACACCCATCGCCGTTCCAGCACCCTTTCCCCAGGAATTGCGTACCAGTGATGACAATCTTGCGATCATAGGCCAGAACCGCCCAAACGCTTGCTGTATGGCCGCGTAGCACCGTCGAAGCTTCCCAATTGCCAACCTGCCATATGCGTGCCTCGGTGTCCCAGCTGCCGCTTACGATTGTACGACCATCCTCGCTCACGTCTAATGCACATACATTGCTTTGGTGGCCTAGCAAGAGCGCTTCGGCATTGTCCTGGGGTGCCCTGGTGGGCTGGCGCACCTCGATGATGGTGTCCTTGCCGCCAGCCACGACCAATCCGTCCGGGTAGGCTGAGGAAGGCGGAACATAGGCGACAGAGTTGACGAAGGCAGTGCCGTGCGAAGCAAGGGTGCAGTCATAGGTGGGCGGCGAGCTGGAGAGGAGCTTCCACACTCTCACGGTGGCGTCTCTGGAGGCGGACAGGACAAAGCTGGGGTCTGGGAAAGCGACACTGCGTACCTGGGAGAAAATGTTAGCATTCGGAGGCTGTGGCGGTACGGAGGGGCGGCGGTGGCTCACGTCGTCTTCGTGGCCCTGCAGCTGGGCAGATAGCTTGAAGTCGCCCATGGGTTCGCGGGGGGAAGGCCAATGAGGGCGCGGGACGGGCGAGGCGAAGGAGAAACGGACGAGCCCAGGGGGGAAGCAGCTGCAGCGCAGGATCAGAGGCGGGCGCGGTGTCAGCTGGATGGAGGGTCGTTTGGGCGTGTTCTCGCTGGCCGTTGCTTCACAGCACTGACGTTACGGCGCCAAGACCGCGAACGCACGTGCCGTCCGCCGTCCACCCCGCGATGCGCCTGCCGGCTCGCTGGCCGCTGGCCACGTCTTTCGCACGGAACCTCCACGCCTCATGCAAACGAAACAGCGACGGTGCGCGGCCTCGTCGCCCCTGCGCGTCAATCATGGCGCCCCTGGCCCCGTCCCTTGCTGGCCCGCACGAGCGCTTCGGCTCCGAGCAGAGCCCAGGGCAGGCGGGCGGCTGTGCGTGCTTCTGCCAGCACGCCGCTACTGCGACCACTTCTGCATTGCTGCTTGGGCGGCCTGGCCGTTGCTGGGCGTCGCGCCAGCCGTCTCGTCTCGTGGCGGCGGCGTGGCTCACACAAGCCGCAGAAGTCTCCAGCCGCGGGGCGGTACGCGCGGAGGCCCAGCTCGAGCGGAGGTATCCAGCTGGTGGCGTGCGCCAGCGACTGGGCCAGCCGCCAGCCCTGCGGCACCTGACAGACATCTGGCCCTTTGCGGCGGAGGTGTGGGAGGTGCCGCTGAGGTCTGGCAGTTGGCCGCCATTCTCCGCGCCCGCCGCGCCAGCCTGCCCGCCATCGCACCGCATGCGCGCGCGCTGGTGACTGTCGCGCTACAGGCTTACTGCCTGCATCGCCTGACCGCGCAACACGCCGCTCGGCCTATGTCACGCCGCCCAGTGCATTGCGCAAGCTAGCAGCGACTGCCAAGCGAGGCTCAGTGTGATGGTGCTGCTCTGCGCGCAAATGAGGAGAATAAAGCGCTGTCGCGCGGCCCCGTTGGCGGCCGCTCGTATCCACCATCGTCAAGTCAGGACTATTTAACACCGCTCAGCTCCCTGGTGGCGCCCTCCCGCTCAACTAGCTGCGCTTTTCACGACTCCTGTATTCCGCGTCGCCAAGAGTGCCACCGCGCCGTTATTCGATCTCCCGTGTTTTTGCCAGGCCGAATTCCTCAAGCCACCATTGGCCTATTCGCAGTCGAGGCGGTGCCACTTTAGCTCCCTCCAGCTCCCTGCGACCCTGTCGATCCTTCGGCCCAGTCTCGAATTTGCAGCTGCTGGCCACATGGTCGGCGTAGATATAACAAGGGCCTCCGCGCAAGACCAGCTCACCAATTCGCACCTCTTCCGGAGCTCCCGACCCTTCTGCAATTTATACACTCCCGCCTTCCCCATGCCGTACCTTCACTCGCCCTCCGCACAGCCAGACCTCAAGCTCAAGATGGACGCACCAAGCACCGAGCTCCTGACCGCATTCGCCTCGTACGCGCCCCTCGTCCCTGCATCCAACTGCGCGCCTGTACTGACCGCGTCCCAGACTGCTCTCTTCTGGCAAATACTCGGACCTGACAGTGCAGTCCGGCGAGAAGAGCTGGGCGGTGCACAAGGCCGTGATCTGCTCGCGGTCAGGCTTCTTCGACGGCGCGTGCAGCCACCCGTTCAAGGAATCCGCCTCAGGCATTATCGACCTCAGCGAAGACGACTCGGAGGCGGTCGAGCACATGGTCCACTGTACGCATGAAGGCCATTTCCACAAGCGCAGCGCAGAGACTAACCGCGGGCGCCAGACTTCTACCACCTGGACTACCTGAGCAAGGCGCCGAAATCACGGCGGACAACGCAGCCGTCCTCGCCCACCGGCGCGCCCGTCCCGCGGGGCCACTGCAGCACGCAGGCGGGCGCTCGCAGGCCGGGGAAGCTGGACCTGGCCCTTGTCGAAGATCCCCTACTAGCGCAAGCGCACGCGCAATCAAGCGACGGCGCGATCAGCGCGACCGAGATCCCGTCGAACGCTCCCGCGTCACCGCTCACCCCGCCCCACTCCAATGAGCGCATCGACTACTTTTCCTCCATTGACGCGAAGCTGCCCCTGTCGCCGACCGCCGATGCCCAGCACGCCGACGACGATCGCCTAGACTGCTCGTACGAGAGTGAGAGCGAGGATGAGAGCAGCAGCGAGCAGGCGCCGTCGCATCTAGTCGTGCACGCCAAAGTGTACGCAATCGCTGAAAAGTAAGCTCATTTCTTGTTCTTGTGATGAATGGCAGCACCGCGCCCAACGGCACGCCGCGAGGCCCTGCGTCTGACCGCCCGCTCGCCTTCTGCCAATCCCATCCCTTGAGCATTTGAAACGCTCGCCCCCGCCATTCAGCAGCGCCTGCTGGCTGCAGTCATCTTTTCTTCCCTACTCGGAATCTCCATGCCCCGCCGTCAATCACATTGCTCGCGGCGCCCTGCACCAGCAACTCACATTCCTTTCCGCCCTCCAAACCAACGAACACCCAGCCCGACGCCTCGCATCCACAAAAAAGCGCCCTCCCGTCTGACGTTCCATCAACTAACCCCACTCTCCAGATACGGCATAACCGGTCTCAAATCCCTCGCCCGCCGCAAGTACGCAAGCCAACTGTTCGAAGACAGCCATTGGTCTACACGGACCGCCGAGTTTGCCGAGTCCATCATGGAGGTCTACGAGAGCACGGTCGACACGGACCGCGGCCTCCGTGACCTTGTCATCCAAGCCTTCCGCGAGCATCCCGAGCTGGCTCGCAGCAGGGACGTCGAGCTTATCATCCGGGACACGCCGGGCGCAGCCTGGGAGCTGTTTAGGCTCGGCTGGGGACTGCCCGTGTGTTAGACTTTCTTTGGTGGAAGCTTGAGTTGTTGGGGGCTGCAAAAGTACAAACACGGCAGGGAACTGCAACCCTTCGGATAAGAGGGATGTCGACATATGCACCATGCAGGGCAACGCAGGTGTGTGGCGAGCGGATGTGCTGTGCATACATCGCTTGCGTGTTATTTCCATTAGACCTGTGGGTTTGCCTGTACAAGGAGACACAACGGCGCCGAGGCTTTTTTTCTGTGCGCGGATCAACGACTGACACATGTTACGACTGTAGAGGCATTTCTTTTCTGTGGAGAAAAAGAAAAACAGGCGCAATGCATCGGGAGGAAGACTTGCAGACGGCTGGGCGGCTTCGTGGCCTTTTGACCAGTTACAATGTACACTACGATTTCAAACATGAATTATCACCAATCACTGCTGTTCGCCCAACCTCGTGAATCATTTTATCTGAGGATCGTCTCCGCCATCAACGTCAACTCCAATGCGCTGGTGTCGTCAAGCCCCCTTCCGCTTCACATCCGCCTTTCCGTCCTCTCCACTTTTCAACACAATTCACCAAACGAACACATCTGAGACCTGAACCCCTTATCAGCCCGTCGCACGCGAAACACTTTTCGCCAATTGCTCAAGCCCGCCCCCGCTGCACCCCTTGATCCCGCATCCCGTTCCTTTATCGTGACCTCCAGCCGCAGCGCCCAGCGCCGACGATAAAAAATTCGAAACAAGAGACCGCCAAAGGGAAAAAAGAACCCCGTCTACCCCGCAGCAGCAGGCACAGAAAATCAAAATACGATCGAGGTGACACAGCATCGAACTAACACCCCTCCACCCAGGGACACAAGCATGGAGGACCTGGGGAACACACGAGCTGCACGGCCGACCAACCCCATACCGTACGACGTGGCACAGGGCCCAGGGCTGGCAGCAACGACGAGGAAGAAAAACCTCTTTTTCCTCGTGCTGATATGCTCGCCGCCCCCTTGCCCCTGCCGCGCACATCCACATCCACATCCACATCCACACTGCAGCGAATCCGCAGCTCCGCGCCGCGTCCCGCAGCCGTTCAGCGCGACCGCGCAAGCCTCCCCTTCTCCCTGACGCGCCGCGCACGGCAGGCCGTCCGGCTGGGTCTGCCAACGCGCGCGGTTCGGTAGCGGCAGCGCGCTGCCGTGGGACGAGCCCGGGCTGGCGCGCGGCGCGGCGCCCGCCCTCTTGTCGTGGCTTGGCCGCAGGGTCTGGCGCGGGTGGTACGAGGCTTGACCTGGGCTGCGCTGACGGGGATGGTTTCGGCAGTTTTGGTGAGGGACGAGGGGAGCTGAGAGGAGCTTTTTTTCCTAGCTTCTTTTTTTTTTCTCTGTGGAGGGCGGGTTTGGTAGGAGCTTGCGCTGGGGGGCGTCGACGGTGTCTGGGCCTGGCTTTGCAACGGCGCCTCCGTGGAGATGTGTGGAGAGAAGGGGGAGGGTGTGGCGGGTGGCGGGTGGCGTTTTTGATGCGCGCGGGAATGCACGTGTGGTGGGGTCTCGAAAGGGCGAAACGTGCCGCATGTCTCGTGGAATACTGTGTGTACGTACCGCTAGAGCGGTCTAGATGGACACGGGTGGATGCATGAGAGGGAGGGGTCTGGCGGTTTGAACGGGAGGGGAAGTCCCGTGAGGGGGGTGCGGCGAGCGAAAGGATGGCGCCGGCGACAAGGCTAGAAGGACGAGAGAAGCGTGTTCGAAGTTCGGAGTAGTTGGTCCATGCGGCGTTGCGGGAAAGCCTCCGTTGTTGGAGGCGTTCGCGGCGGCGGCAGCGACACGCAAGTCTCGAATCTGGTTCTCCAAAGGAAGTGAGAAGTCACTTGGTATTTTCAAGTTAGACCAATCCTTCAGCGTCCTTGGTCCTGGTGCAAGGAATCGGAACCACCACGGAGGAATCCTTTCCCCTCCAATCCTGCAGTTCTCTGTCCTCTCTGAGGACTGGATGGAGGAAAGACCGCGTGGACATGGGACGCCACCAGCGCCCCCGGTTGGCCCTGCTGCTCATCATGATAACCTGCCTTAGCTCCCTGAGGCTAAAACCTTCTCCCAAACCCTATCTCACATTTCTGTTGATCAAGCCTCCTACGTACGTTCAGCTGTGCTGTGCCTCTCGCAGGCGCAGGCAAGTGGGCGGAGCAATCCCTCCGTCTGACTGACTGCCCCTCTTTCTTTCTCGTATAGTACCCCGCACACAAAGATTAGGTGCTCATGACGCTTGAGCAACAGCGTCCGGCCCTAATCAGCAAGAACTAAACATGAATAATCTGATCACGAACCTGGTAGCAGAGCGCTCACATCGCACATATTGCGCTCCTCTTCATACGGCACAGCAACATTTACCGTGACCCACAACGGCCGCGCGTTGCATGTACACAGCCTTCCTTTCTTTTTCCCTCTTGGCGTTGCAGCGCATGAACGAATCTGCACACCGGCGTTTGGTACTCGAGTCTCCAGCACGCCCTGACCGGTTTGCTCTGACGTGGAGTTGCCAGAGAAGGCGCGCGCGTCCATGTGCTGACCCGGGCCCGCCATGGCTCCGGCCAACACCAAGGCCAGCTCCCGACGACTCGGACCGCCCCCTCCGACTTCCGGGCGGCTGCGCGCCGGCGGCGGTCGGGCAGCTCGGGCAGCAAGGAGCGGGCGGCTTGGCGGCTGGAGTGGACGCGCGTGTGCGTGAGAGTGAGACTAGTAAGGCTGGCCGGGCGGCGGCTACGTCGAGGCGACGACGGGGCCCGAAGGTGGGTGATTGGGGGGATCGCGATTATGCCAGACCGGCCCAAAACGGCAACGATGTGGTGGTTGGCAGAGCGCAGAGTGGCGTCCCGCCGCAGCGGTTCCCTCGGCCGGGGCCCCGTCGCCAGCGCGCTAAGATGCGAGCTCGGCCGAGGCGCGGGGTGTGGGGGCTGGCGACGTCGCCCTGCAAGGCTGGTCGTTGATGCCAGATGGGCGGACGGGGCGCGTGGTGGTCTGATGCGTTTGGACGGGGGAGACGAGTGATTGTGAGGTCATCTGGGATGAGCGATCTGTCGGTGCTGATCGTTCGGGCATGGCTGCGGCGGTGCTGGGCCTGGTGGTGTTGACCGGCCTCGAAATGTCGTTGCCAGACGCCGCCAGACGCCCGCCAGACGCCCGCTTGACCGCCTTGAGCTAGGCTGCCGCTTGGTCAGCTTCCTTCCTCCGCTCCTCAGCTTCCTTTCCTCGCCATGTCACCCGGAATGCGTGGTACTCTCTGGTTCACACTATCCGCACCACAGAACGATATCCACGGCAGATCATGAAGCACCCTTTGGATCGGTATGGATCGTGACTGCCAAGCAAGAATATAGTGCGTTTTTCGTCCGTCCGTCTTTCGTCCGCCTCCAGTCCAGGAAAAGTGAGTATGAGTGTGTGGCTTCCCTCTCTGTATCGGTCAATGCAAGAAGAATTGCAGTCACTTCAAGATCTTCACTCCAAGTCATGTCTTCAAGACTGTTTGCGTGCATTCTGCAGTCGTTCCGGGTTACTGCTCCATACCATCGCTTGGTGCCTGAGGATGTGTCCCAGCAAATTGCCACGGACGTTGGCACTCTCTTGGAGGACAGCAAAGGTTCCGGCAGATTGGGATAGAGCAGACATCGGACCCTCAACCTGGCGCTGACTCGAAAAGACCCACCAGTCTTGCCATGATATCTTTAGCTTGTAGCTCCTGTTCATCGAGAGTTGAGGTTCATCAAGAGCTATCTTGCCTCACGGGACCTCAACCTTGAGCCAGTAACCTGGGAATATGGAGGGCGTGACGCAATTCAGGGCAGAGAGGCTGCCTTTTTCCTTGGCTGTGTGATACGGATCATACTACCTCTTCGTTGCTTCTGCTGCTACATTGGTTTACATACTGGTCAGTATCTTATCTTGTGTCAACGAATACTCTAAATTTCCAGATTAGAACCAACTCAACAAGCAGCACACTTTCTGTTTCCAACTACGCGTCATGGCCTTTCTTCATTCAGTTTCCTTGCATCTCTGACACACCTTTGATTCTCATAAAGTCGCGATGAAAAAAAAAAATATTTCGCGTCACTACATATTTGAGACGGCGGTGAGGTTCTATTAATTAGGAAATCAAGAGACCCCAAGAACAATTCCATGAACCGAGGATTGGTAAACTCGAGGTCGCCAGAGGTCTCAAGCAACCCGATACAAGATCCGCTACAAATAGACAGTTACTGACCAGTATCGACTGACCGAACAGAGTTCAATCATGATGGAACACGCACCATTCGCTACATGAAGCTCGGATGTAGAATTTGCAGCTATCGTCTATCATCCTTGATACTTCTTCTAGGCTGCGAAACACACCTTCTAAGTTCAGCTAAGGTGCTCAAAGACAACTGGTGCCCCACCTATCCAGGGAACGGGATGGCCCCACCTATATTAACGACGGCATGAGCTCCACCTGCCTAAACACAAGTCACACCAACTCTAGGAACCTGACGATAAGAAAGGCAAAACAAAGCGCCAATCGGATCTTTCCATGAGGCTCAGTAATCCGTCGAACGCTCATCCACAGCTGATCTTCCTTATTGCCGGCCATGTTCCTGTTCCAGTGTCAAGCGCCGGCACTCTTGGTAACGGATCGCCCGGCTCCTGTTCCATCTGCCGAGCCAATTTGGATAGGCGCCGCGCATCCATTGGTCAAGGTGTGAGCGCGGCAATAAATGTAACACCGAATCTGATTATAGCTCCAAGCGCTCCTGGGCACGGTGTGGGGAAAGGCGGGGAAAGTTGCTTTGCGACTGCGCGTCTGCCCCACATTGCCGTGTACAAGGGTTCGCGAACATTTCAAATAAATATGCTTCGACCTCCGAAGGTACCCTCCTCGAGAACGCAGGAAGCCACCTCCCTGTTCTCAATTGGATCCGACTTCATCAGAAATCATGTCTTTCGACCGCCCCCTCGCCCTGCCTCCGGGCATTTCGCAGCAGGTCTTCGAGAACTTCCTCAGCAGGCTCGCGCAGGCCGTCGACTCCGCGGACATCACGGTGGTGCGCTCGAAAGACCAATTCCCGGACGGCGGGTACCTCGAGCAGCCGAGCAGCCACGACGCCTTCTACGTGCGGGAGAAGGACACGTTCATCGCGTCCGCGTTCGTCTGCCCGCGCTCCGTCGATGAGGTGCAGCACGTCGTGCGCGCGGCGGCTGACTTCGGCATCCCGCTTTGGCCGACGTCCTTGGGCCGCAATTTGGGCTATGGTGGAGCTGCGCCCCGAGTGAGAGGGAGTGTGGTGCTCAATCTGGGGAAACACATGAACAGGATTTTGGAAGTTAATGTTGAAGGGGCGTATGCTCTTGTCGAGCCGGGCGTTACGTTTGAGCAGCTTCATCAGTATTTGGTTGATCATAACTTGAGGGATAAGCTGTGGATTGATGTGCCGGACTTGGGTGGTGGATCGGTTTTGGGAAATACTCTTGAGCGAGGTGTTGGCTATACGCCTTACGGAGGTAAGTGATTTCGGCATGCCCCAGTGTTCTTTGCAGAGAATACTTACCAGCCTCTTTAGACCATTTCATGATGCACAGTGGCTTAGAAGTCGTTCTGGCAAGTGGCGAACTTCTGAGGACAGGTATGGGAGCCCTACCAGCGCCAAAGTCGGAAACAAAAGGTGCAACGAAACTGCACGAGGAGCCGGGGAACAAGTGCTGGCAGCTCTTCCCATATGGATTTGGTCCCTACAACGATGGATTGTTTTCCCAAAGCAATCTCGGGATCGTGACGAAGCTTGGATTGACGGTAAGTACTGAGTGTTCAATATTTGATCTCGTACAAATGCTAATAATCTATGAAAGCTCATGCCGAATCCCGGTGGGTATCAATCATACCTCATCACCATTCCAAATGATGAAGATTTGCACAAAGCGGTGGAGATCATACGGCCACTTCGACTGGTAAAAACACAAGAAGTTTGGAACATTGTAGTTGTCTGAAACTGACCGCAGGCAGAACATGGTTATGCAAAACGTTCCATCACTGCGATATGTTCTTCTGGACGCCGGGTTCTCGGGGCAAAAATCCGACTACACCTCTTCCAAAGAACCAATCGACGATGCCGGCGTGGACGCCATCGCCAAGAAACTGAATCTCGGCCATTGGAACTTCTACGGCGCGCTATACGTGAGTAGCCGAGAAATTGAACCCTGAAAGAGAATTAACTATCGCAACAGGGTCCAGAAGAGATCCGCAACGCGCACTGGAAGTTGATCAAAGACGCCTTTTCAACTATCCCGGGTGTGAAGTTCTTCTTCCCAGAAGATATCAAAGAATTCTGCGTTCTCCATAACCGTCACAAAGTCCTACAAGGAATACCTGTCTACGAAGAGCTTCGCTGGGTTGACTGGCTCCCGAACGGCGCACACATCGCCTTCTCCCCCATCAGCAAGATCTCTGGCGACGACGCACTCAGACAGTTCCAACACGTGAAACAACGGTGCAAAGACGCAGGGTTCGACTACATGGGCACCTTCACGGTGGGTCTACGCGAAATGCACCACATCGTCGAGGTTGTATTCAACCGTCAAGATCCGGACCAGCGGAGGAGAGCGGAGAAGCTCATTCGTGACCTGATTGCGGAGTGTGCAGCGCTAGGTTGGGGCGAATATAGGACGCATCTGGCATTCATGGATCAGATTGCAGAGACTTACAACTGGAACAACAATGCCCAGATGCGGTTCAACGAGACGATCAAGAATGCGTTGGATCCGAAGGGTATACTGGCGCCAGGTAAGAGTGGCGTGTGGCCTTCGCGCTTTGCGGATCTGAAGTCGAAGCTCTGATTAAGAGTGGACATTATTTATCCAATGGTCTTATGTAGATTTTCTGAATAAAGTCCAATAGAATGATGGGTTTCTCCGCCCCCAAGCTCGATTTTCAGCCCCAGTGGGGCAAACTTGGCAGCGACCTATGACCTTGCAGCTTGTGGCAGCCGCGAAAAAAGCCACGCAGCCTGATGAACACGGAATCTCCTCTACAGATTTGCCATAAGAATCACCCTTTATGCCCTCATGTGCTCATCAGAAGTCGAATCTGATTAAAAGAGAACGGTCCACTGTCCATTCACGGCCAGCCCCAAATTTTCGTAGTTTCAATGTCGCTTTGTCAGTACTGTGCAATACTCGATCTTCGAGAGATTGTTTTGCAGCCAGTTAACTTCACAAGTGAAAAGAATGAGTGGCGAAAGAGAAGAAGAAAGATCAGTGAAACCATCAGCCACCATGGTAGTCTTGATGAGCTAGCAGACTGCGCGTTCTCGCCTGACAGCTGTCCGCTTTGCAAGCTTTTCCTCTTGAGCTGGGTCAGGTCTGATAGAAGTGGACTGAATCTATCAGAATTCGATCCCCATATGAATCCGTGGGGATACAAGATCAGCCGCGTCCGAGAAGCCATCAGGCTCAGGCGGCAGGATGACGGGATGCCGCAAGGAACCCTCTACGTCGGCCCGTATCACAACAGCTTGGACAAAGCCTCGGAGATTGCGGGTATTTGCATGTGGCAAAGAAGAGATGATGCGGATGTTTTCGATTCCTGGTCGATGGAAATTGGAGTCTTGGAGGTCTTCTTCGAAAGAGGTAAGTTGATTTGAGGACATGTTGGGCCACACTTTGCTTTGTTCTTGTGATCATAAAGCTAAATTAAAAAAAACAGATAATTTACCGCAGGAGGACGGTATTATAACGGATTTTGTTTGGAAACGTGACACCCAAAAGGATGCAGGAGCTCAACGATGTCTCGAATTAGCCGCGGAGTGGCTCCAGGATTGCCTGGGACAACATGATCTGTGCCGAAACGTCTTTGGTTCTCATCAGCGGCTTCCTACCAGAGTGATCTCTGTTGGAAACACCGGCGATAATCCCCGTCTGCTTATTACAAAGGACATCGCTGACGCATACGTCGCCCACAGCTACTGTTGGGGCCCGCCTTCAAGTAAGCAGCCCAAACTCATGCGAGCTGATGTGGCCGCGTTTCAGAAGGAAATCAAATGGTCACTCCTTCCAAAGACACTCGCAGATGCAGTGTGCGCTACAAGAGCAATGGGCATCAAATACCTGTGGATCGACGCTCTCTGCATCATTCAAGACGATGCAGATGACTGGCGGACGGAAGCCGCACGCATGAACGACGTCTACCAGAACGCAACCGTAACGCTATTTGCAACAAACTCGTCCACTTCAGATGAAGGCTTCCTCAAACAAAGAGAATTAGTACCTGGCTGCTCGCTCCCCTTCGGCTCGCACGGTTGCTCAATCTCTCTCCGAATCCACCACGACTGGCTCATCAACCACATCACCGACGACAACTTCGGCATCCGCACAAACAAAGCGCCATGGCGCACACGCGGCTGGACGCTGCAGGAGTACCTCTCCGCCTCGCGCGGCCTGCTCTTCACCGCGCACCAGATGAGCTGGAACTGCCCGGCCCGCATCCAGCGCGAGAACGGGCAGCGCATCGACAAAGCCACGGACCGATGGCGTGGCACCGCCAACCACTTCGACGCGCGCCGCAACACCAGCAGCGACTCGTTCGCGCAGGTGGCCGACGGGTGGACGGCGCTGACGCGGCTGGCGCCGCCGGAGGACGCTCGCGCGCACCGCGAGCTGCTCGTCGCGCTCTTCTACCGCGTCACCAACGACTACGCCGAGCGCTCCTTCACCTTCCAGTCCGACAAGTTGGCCGCGACGGCGGGCCTGGCGAAGGTCCTGGAGGCGAGGCTCGCCGCCGCCGCCGTCCGCTACTGGGCCGGCGTGTGGGACGCCGACTGGGCGCGCGGCCTCGCCTGGCGCGGCGACAGGGCCGACCTGCACGCGGACTTCGACCGCTTGCTGCGCGGGCGTGCGGCGGGCTTCGCGTCGGTGGTGCCGTCGTGGAGCTGGGCCAGCGTCATCGACAGCTACTACGACAGCTGGGCCGACCACGAGGGGCTGGTGGCGCAGCCGAGGGCGTTGGTCGCGGACGTGAGGCCGCCGGAGGTGAGGGACGCGGATGACCGGTTCATTCCCAGGGGGCCGCTCGTGCTGCGGTTGACGGCGCCGCTGCGGCGGCTTTCGGGTCGGTGGTTTGAGACTGGTTGTGGGAGCGTTGGCGGCGGTGGAGACCTGGCCTGGGTGGCGTTTGAGAAGTACCTCCGGAAGCAGCTGTTTATTGAGCAGAAGAACCTGCGCGTGCCGGAGGATGAGCTACGGTGGCGACACCGCATCAGCGAGTTTGGGCAGAAGCACAGGGCTTGGCCGGGGCAGCAGTTCGCGGTCATTCAGCTACTGGAGTGGGAGAGTAGGTATCGGTCAAGAGATAAGGCTGATTCAGGGCAGTCGCAGGCAACGTTCTTCTTGTTGTTGGAGACAGTTGAGGGGGCGCCTGAGAGGTATCGAAGAGTTGCGGGGTTGAGCTTTTCGAATCGGTGGATGGAAAGAGGAAGACCGCTCGTGGTGGATAAAGGGAGGCAGATAGGTGAGGCTGAGCTACATGACTTAGTAAAGCAGAAAGCCTGGGTAGAGACAGAGATCGAGCTCGAGTAGCTGATGGAGAAGACACAGAGCGCTCGGGCCGAACTGGCAGTTCGTTCTCTGGATGCTTTCATGGCCGATTTGCCTAACGAGTGTTCCTTCCTTTTCCATTACTCCTGTATTGCCAGATTATCATTTCTTTTCCTTTAGCTGCGTGTTAGAAGTTCTTTGGACCTCGCAAGCCCGAGGTCCGGGAGTCGTGGCGCGTGGTCAGCTGGCAGCCATAGATAAATAATTTCCACCACGCCCCCTTCCACGTACGACCACAGGTCGCAGAATCTAGGGCTTCCCGTCCGCTCAGCCGTACTCAAGCTGCGAACCGGCCAATTAGTACTCAAGTGGGTGACCATTGGGGAATCCTGGCTGTTGTACGTTTTCTTTTTTGCGTTGTGGGCGCCGAGATGCACCAACCACTTTTTGCCCCGGGCGGGCCCCACAACCCGTCGTCAGTGCATGGCTACTACGTACACAACGCTCGAGCATTATCAAATTACTCGGCCTTAAACATTGGAAGTCTTTTAGCCGACCAAATTGAGTATGAATGTTTTCATTCTGAGAATGATAGCGAAACGGTCCATTGCCTGCACACATTTGGATGTAGGGTGAGCAGAACGTGCTATCTGCTTTCCGTTTTTACCTCGGAAATCATTGCCTGTTTGCCATTGCATACAGTATTGCTGATGCATGGTGGAAAGAATAAGCTTTGCGCGTTATTTTGGGCGAAGCTTAAGTCGGATCCACGCGGAAAGCCAACTTTGATCAGCTCCTGCCTTCTTTAAGGGCCTGGCAGAGCATTCAAATCGTCTACAGCACTTTCTATGTGATTAGCGACCTATGCAGAAACAGAAAGCCATGTTTGTCATTCAGCTTTTGACTACAGCCGTGGTAAGCCATGTGAGCCGGCTTCTCGAAACTTGCAGCTGAAAACGGAGAGGTTGCTTTGGTCGGTGCAAGAGTCATGTACAATCTCTTCTTCCATCCACTCCGAAAATATCCAGGACCTCTGATCAGCCGTGCTACGCCACTTCCGCGTATTTTCCACCGTATCAACGGTACGGCAGTTTACCACATTCAAAACGCCCACGACAAATACGGCACTATTGTAAGGATTAGCCCGAGTGAACTCAGTTATATCCGAGGTGATGCTTGGAAAGGTACTCGGCATTGCCTTGCGTTCAAATGGAAGTCAAAAGGATATCATAATGACACATTTCAGACATCTACGGGCACTTAAGCACCCTCACGAAAGATACGACGCATAATCCAACATCAAAAGACATGGTGCGGGGTATGTTCGAAGCAATTGACCCTGAGAATCACGACCGCCAACGACAAATCTTCAATCCAGCATTCTCCACACGTGCACTAAGAAGTCAGGAGCCCGTGGTCACAAAGCACATACGCAATCTACTCTCGAAATTGCACGTCAGCTGCACGGAGAACGAGGGCAACGTCAACATGGTTGATCAGCTGCATTTCTTAGCGTTCGATGTAATGGCAGACGTGACCTTCGGAAAGCAATTGAGGCTTCTCGACGCGTCAGAATACCGGCCTTGGATAGGGGGAGTAACTGCAACCTTCAAGTTACTTACATACCGACCCATAATTGGATACTACCTATCGCCTGCCTTCTTTCTTATCCTCGGCCTTATATCCCGGCAGCTGATTCAACGATGTCGAGCGCATTTTGCCTACTCTGCGGCATTGGTAAACGAGCGGCTCGCTGCGAAGCCGGACTGCCCGGATATCTGGACGTTTGTGATCCGCGATCGTGAGAGCGACACACCAAAGCTTAAAATGGACGAGGTGCACGTCAATTGCACTCTTTTCATGGCTGCTGGTACGGAAACAATGGCTATGGCTCTGGCTGGTATACTTTGGAACCTCGCGAAACATCCACATTCTCTCAAAAGGCTTCGAGAAGAGATCCAGCTATCATTCAAGAGTCAAGATGACTTCACGATGGAGAAACTGGCTCGATTACCATTTTTGGACGCCGTAATCAGTGAAACCTTGAGACTTTATCCACCAAACCCAGAGCCGGTTGTGTCTCGGCTGATACCACCGGAAGGAGTACAAATCTGTGGGGCATTCGTGCCTGGTGGGGTAAGTATGCCCTTGTGATCCCCTTTGCGCTGAGCTGTATCTTAAGTTGAAGCCAACTGACTGTTATGTTGTCTTCGCAGTGTTTGGTATCAGTCCACCAATGGGCTGCTTATCGCTCGCCACGCAATTTTCACCTTCCAAATGCATTTCTACCAGAACGCTGGCTTCCGGAGGCAAAGGAAACGCCGGCATTTGCCGGGGATGATAAGGCAGTTCTGCAACCGTTTTCCGTTGGGCCACGGAGCTGTATTGGAAGAAAGTAAGAGCTGAATTGCTGATCACTTGCATTCGACCCTTAAACGGTCTAACACAGCTTCCAGTCTTGCACTACTCGAAATACGACTTACCGTCTGCCATATCATATGGAACTTGTTACGGCACAGCCTTCACAGGGATAGGAAACGACAGGATAAGGAACAAGTGGGGAGCGCAGATGCGGCGCGGAATGGACCCACGAAAAGTCACGAGACCCACGTGACGCCAAGACATTGCTCTGCTCGGATAATATTACTCCACCATGCCCTATCTTGGATAGCGACAGAGCAATAAAGAGCAATAGGGAGTAATACAGGTTAACTACTAGATTGTTATAGCTTTCTTATAGTATATAAGCACACTCTCTTAGCTAGATACTTGACCCTTCATGGTTAACTTTACAATAGAATTTAGACTCTATTAGTAACACGGCCTTCGCACGCAGTGCTCAGTCACGTATATTCATCACTTCGTTCTCACTCGACCTCTCGTGTACCCACTCAAGGTAAACCCTACACGGCTTACCGCCCTCTTTGGTGTTTGGATCCTTAGAGGTAGAGGCCCGCCGTTACAGAACTTCGATTTGTCGCTCAAGGATGAAAGCACGAACTGGGATGATCAGAAAGTGTGGGCGCTCTGGGAGCAGCCACCTCTGAATATCCGTTTAACGCCCGTTTGCGAACAATTAAAACACCTGTCAGAAGATCATGAGAATGTTGTGATCCCTCTGGCGCCGAAGCAACATTAATAATACAAGGATTCGACCAATTGAGAAGACCTGGGGCCACTTAGCGCCTCGGAGCAGCAAACTTTCTTTCCGATCACATCTTCGACATAGATCCAATGAGCAACTGGGAAAGTACATGCTGACCCAAATATGCGTTTAACTTTATATCTCCGAGAAAGTGCGATTGCGCCTATCGAAACCGAATGCGAGTACGAGAAATTTATTGTTTGCCGTCCGCTACTCAGATAGCAGTGATTGACGTATGACGGGTGCTACCTTGCCTTTGGAACCTGGCTGGTGTGTTGCAGCATTGATGAATATCGCACACCTTCCTCACAGGCCGCGCGTGTGGTCGTATCTATTCCAGACCTCGTATTCGGGAGTCTGGTAGAGGGCAATGCTCGGCCCCAAAAACTCTATTGCGTGTAAGGATAACTGTTGAAATATTGATGATGGCAGCCTAATGAGTGGATTCTTGGTGAAGAGGTGAGAGAGGTGGGGGAGGCCCTCTCCTTAACCGTCTCACGATAAAGTTAAATACACGTGATACCAACGTGACCAAAATTTAACACACCCCCTTCGTGTATTGCCTATTTAGGCAATGCACGATAACCATTGCTATGAATGAGAAAAACGCGAGAACACATTGTAATAGCGGCGGTGCTTAGATTTGAACTCGGAAACTCGAAAAACAGGGACCTTATAATGTCAAAAAGCGAACCTTATTTCATTAAAAAGCTGTGTGGTGCAGCTGGAAAAACGTCGAAGCTGACGGCATCCGTCGACTGGCAGTTTATTGCTGGTCGGCCAGGCTGGTTCCGCTGAGGCATCACTTGGATAGCGGGCTCTGCCTCCAAAAATGCGTCCTTGTCGGTGCCTCAGGGGCTAAGTTTGCCTACTGCCGGCTGGGTAACCAGCTGGGGTTGTCAATTGAGCGGCTGTCCCTAGGGCAGTAAGAGGGTTGTCCGGCACGGAGAGGTCCTTTGGATCGCCATCTGTGGTCTGTAATGCCCCAGTCAGACGAGATTCTGCTACTTTCCCATTGGTTACGAGAGTATAGAGAATGTCGTCTGGCTGGAGCCTCATCCTTCGGGATGGGGCTTATCCGCTTTAGTTTTACTGGCTATTGGTTCAGCCTTGTTCTTTTCTTGTTCTTTTTGTTGTGTAGGGAGTTGTGCAAGGGGGAAGTGATATGAATGATGAATGGGAAGAACATGACTGGGCATTTACAAAGGGGGAACTGCCAAATTCAGTTGTAAGATGAAGTGAGTGTGTGCCTACTTAGGCAATGGCTTGGTTAAGCCGTCTGCTAAGGTCTTAGCAGATGCTGACTAGTGAAGTCTGATTCGGCCATGTTGGAGCTCCTAGCGTAGCCAATGGTTGTGAATATCTACATGGCGAAGTTTGGTGATGAGCTTGCTGGCTTTTTCTTTAAGTAGACGAATCGTCTGGCGATTGTTACATTGAATAGAGGTTGAATGGCCAGGGGAGAAGTGAATGGCTGAAAAGAATCTATCCCACCATAAAGCCTGCTTTGCAGTGTTAGACAGGGATAGCAATTCAGCCTCTGTGCTTGACGTAGTAACCGTAGGTTGCTTGGCCGCTTTCCAGTCTACTAGTCCTCCAAAGAGGGTGAATAGATAGCCTTGGTAGCTGCGCCTAGTCTCCGGATTAGTTCTATATGAGGCGTCACTACTAATAGTAAACACCTGTGGGGAGGATTGTTGATATCCAGAGAAGACTAATAAGTGCTGTTTTGTCCTACCAAGATAGGCAAGGACTCGCTGGGCAAGGTAGAGGTGCCTGTGAGACGGATTTTAAAGAAATAATAACAATTTACTAGCGGTAAAAGCAACATCTGGGCGTGTGCTAATTGCTATAAAGTTGATTGATCTAATCTTGCTCTAGTAAGTGTGGATCTCCTAAGCAGTTGCGTAATCCTCGTTGGCCGTGATCTCCTCGTTAATTAGCAAGGGAGTTAATAGAAATAACCCTTAATTAACCTTATATTTGTGCTAGAGGTTATTTAGGTAGGATTTCTAAGAGAGCCAAAGGGTGCGCTCTTAACGGTTACGGATAACTCAAATTAAAAGAAACTATTAAATCTCTCCTAGTACGCGTATCTTATAGCGTTATAAGAGCTCTTCCTAAAAGCTTAGGACGTACTAACGGTATTAGCGGCTAAATATAAGAATAATATCGTCTATAAAGAAGAATAGAATAAGAAATTTATTAGTAAACAAGTAGGAAGCGTTAGGGATAGAAAGGATCCCTAAATTAAAAAGTAATTAAGTGAAATAGTTCTACTATAAGGTAGGAGACTGCTTGAGTCCATATAGTGCCCGTAGTAACTATAGGCATTTACTAGGAGGAAGATCCATGCCTGGTGGGGGAAAATAAAAGATATCCTTATTAAGAGGAACACTTAGAAATGTATTTATAACGTCTAGTTGGATAGTTTCTAGATTAAAAGCTACTATAAGCGCCATTAGGCTCCTAAAGATTCTAGATGCTAATATAGCTGTATAGGTATCTTAAAGGGTGAACTAAAGGTCTCCCCTAATATAGATGCGAGCCTTGAAGCGTGTGAGATCCCCTAGCTCATCAAACTTGTATTTAAGAACCTAGGTAAGTGGAAGGACTTGAGCACCTGCTTAGTGTGTAGTATTCAAGCTGACTTCCTTCCACACCCCCTTAGTTTTAAGCTTCTAAATCTCCTCTTGGATTGCTTGTATAAATTGATCTTTAAATGGATGTGTGAGGATTTGGTTAAAGTGCTTAGATTCTGGTAGGAGATTGTCCCTATACAGTTTGGGAGTGATGGACTGGCCTAGTCCACTAAGGCCTGCCATAAAGGCGGCAATAAATAATGATAGACCCTGTGTTGCTTGCTGCAGCGCTGCTAGGTAGGCATTGCGCCTGCGGTTCCTTGGCTGCGTCTGGATGTTGTGTTCTGAAATCTACCCTGCAATCTCATTGCCCCTGGGAGCTCTGTTGCCAGGTTGGGCTACTAGATGAGGTGCTATTGGGTACTAAACTGGGAGGAGACGTCTTGGTGGAGGTTTAGGAGGAGAATTAGATGGTGGGAGGTCCTCACCCCCTGAGTCTTGAGGAGTGACCTCCAGCTGTGAATCCTCTTGACTTGATGGGCTTAGAGTAGGCAAGTGTGCCTGTGATTCACCTTCCTTTGCTGTTGATTGAGGAGGTGTAAGGAGGGCCTCCTCCTTATCACTCTCTGTATCTGAATTGGAAGGGTGAACTAGTAGAATCTCAAGCGTTGCTGGTTCCTCTTTAGGAATGCTGTAGTAGACCTCCTTGCTAGATGGGTCATATATAGAATCCTTATCAAAGGTAACGTCCCTAGTGCGAATGACATGGTCCTTGTCTAGGATCTAGATACGGTAGATATTCCTGGATTTATATCTAACGAGGTATCTAACAAGAGCTCTATCTTCCAGCTTAGTAGTGCGTGTAATATTCCTTTTAAGAGCATAGGCTTTGCAACTATATACCCGTAAATAAGAGACGTCTGGCTTGAAGTGATAGACCTACTTAAATGGAGTTCTCCACTGAAGCACCTAAGATGGGGTACGGTTGTAGATGTAGGCAGCTGCCTTAATAGTCTTAGGCTAGAGGGTATCTAGGAGGTTTCTACTTACACGTAGTGCTCGTGCCTTAAGAATGAGTATTCCTCTAGCTCTCTCTAAGTTCCTATTTTGTTCTAGGGTGCGTGGAGCTGAGGTCTTAAAAGTGATTCCCTGATTACTAAGGGCTCTACGAAAGGGCTGGTCTAAGGAGGTCTCTCTATTAGTGCGGAAAAACATAATAGTTGCTTGGTAGCGAGTCTTGATGATGGATAGGAAGTCAAGTATAAGGTCTAGTGCCTCTAACTTGAGCCTGTGTGTGGCCGTAAGAATGAACTTTGAAGTTATGCACTCAAGGTGCGTGATCCAGCGATACTTATTAGATAAGGGCTATATTTAAATAAGGTTAAAGGAGACCCGTAAGAAGGGTTCTATAGAATCTTCCTCTCTATATAAGAATTTTAAAATAATTTAATATACCTTTATACGTGCGTAGACGTTATAGTGGCTAGAAAGCAATTTAGTAGAGCCTAAAAAGACGGCTCCTTCTACGGTATCTAGAAGGTATATTAGAGTATTAAGCCCTATATAAGTAAAGATACTATACCACTTGGTAATAGGTATAATCCTTACTATATACGCTAAAGGGGAGGAAAGATCGTCTTCTAATAACTTGTTAAATTCAAGGTAAAAATAACCTTAGAATAGAATAAGAGTATAGAGAGTAGTACCTTACTTATAAAGGCGCATCCTCTTAGTGTCCTAATAGACCTTCTTTACCTATAACTTATCTAAGGAGATAAGATTAGCTTAAAGATTAGAAATATAAGCAATATTAATAAGGGTTATAGTTACTTATCTCTTAGGAGTTTAAATATTAATTATAAGGGTTCTATAGTACTTAACTAGGATAGATTAAGTGCTATAGGTAAGACGTTGGTTCTAATTTGCCTTATAAGTCTTAGTAAACCTCTCCTTCATGTGCTTGTTGCAAATGTGGTTTAAGGCACCTAAGTCAAGCATCTAGGAGAGCTTAATGGTCTCTGGCTTTGATGGCTTGGTGTAGAAGGTAGTAATCCTAGCTGGGTAGTTTCCTAGTGATCTGGGTTGCTGTGAAGGTTGATCTTCCTTGGTGCTTAATGACTGATCTGGCTTGGATTGCCCTGAGGAGCGCTGCTTGCTCCGCTTAATTACTGCTTTAATCTTGGCTTTGAGTTCTGCATTGGACATTGCCTTTTGAACCTTGGCCTGAGTCTCCTTATTGGGAGTCTAGCCAGTTGGTCTGTTGTCTGAATTGAGATACTAGCACTTGACCCAGTAGTAACGTGATCCACACACACATAGAGGTGGTGGTGAGTCCTAAGTTGTTCCCCTGAAGGTAGCTGGGAAGGTAGCGTATTTCCCTAATCTTGAAGCCTGACGTAGGTTCTTAGACTTGGAGTAGTTGCGGTATTGCTTAATGAGGCTTGGGAAATCAAACTGGTGGCTTGGGTTCTTCTCTAGATTAATGAGATGATTTAAAGTGAAGATATAGTCGTGTCTAGATAGAGTATCTAGAAAGTCCATTGTAGGATAGTTTCCTTCTATAAGAGGAAACTTGGCTAGCTTACCTCTATAGTAGAATTCCTTCTACTATTATAGCTACTTCTTAGTATTCTAGCTAGTAGGCGTCTTATAGAGCTTAGTATATTAATTACGGAGCTCTTAGGTAGTAACGTAGTCTATTAGAGTAAGGCGTTTCTTAAGGGCTAAAAGAAGAGACTAAGAATAATAGTCCTCTATATTACGTAGAATAGAGAGGAGGTTTATATTAATAGTCTCTTAAATAAGAGCTAAGATATTAGTTAAGCCTCTCTACTATTTTCTATATACTAAAAGATTATCTTTATAGGTAGTCTACCTAGCTTAGTATAATCGAATCTAAATCTCTAATAGGTTTTCTTATAATAGCGTAGGTCTCTCTAGTTCCTATAGTTCTTATAGCTTTACTATCTAGCTAGGGTCTACTAGTTGGCGGATATAGAGCCGTTTAGCTCGTTCTAGGATTAGAAAAAGCTAGTCTTCCTATTACTAGGAGGTAGAGAGAGTGACTATAAGCTTAGAGGAGCTTATACTGATAAAAGACGTTAATAGAGAGATAAGAGAGACTAATTAAGTAGAAAGAGTAGGTGGTAAGGGTAATCTAACCCTCTAGATATAGCGGAAGAGTAGGAAAACTACCTAGAGGTAAAAAGTAATGAAGAATTAGTTATTAGAAGGCGTTCTAAGCGCTTCTAGGCTTATAACTATTGAAATATTAATGATGGTAGCCTAATGAGTGGATTCTTGGTGAAGAGGTGAGAGAGGTGGGGGAGGCCCTCTCCTTAACCGTCTCACGATAAAGTTAAATACACGTGATACCAACGTGACCAAAATT
>JAJVDC010000266.1:0-40541 GCA_021436925.1 Neofusicoccum ribis
GGCTTAATCTTAGAATAATTACTAAAAGATTTATTATACTATATACGTTAAGCTAAAACTTAGAGAAGAAAAAAAGAAGAAGAATAAAAAAAAAAACTTAAATATAAAGAGGACTTAGTATTATATAACTACTAATAATTCTCTAAGACTTCTTCTAAGACTTTAGACTCTAATAAATAGTTATAAGACTTTTAAGCCTACTATAAGTTCTAAAAGTACGTTCTATCTATAAAGTATATATAAAGAGTCTATAGATTATATAATAACTACGTGACTTTATCTAGCTAGATATATATTATTAACCTATTTTTAGTTAATCTAGATCCCTTAAGAATTTATCTATTAATTAAAGCTAACTATTTATATACTATCTCTAAACTCTCTATTTCTATAAGACTTCTAAGCCTACTATAGATCCTAATAGTGCGTTCCGCCTATAAAACGTATATAAAGAGCCCGCGGGTCACGTAATAACTATATAATCTTGCCTAGCTAGATATCTACCGTTGGCCTACCGTTAGTCGGCCTAAATCCCTTAAGGATTTATCTATTAATTAAAGCTAACTACTTGTATACTATCTCTAAACTCCCTATTTCCCTCTAGTCCTTATAGTTTCCCTCTAGTTATTATAATAGTTAAAGTATTAGAAGAGCTCTTCTATATATCTACTAGAGTTATTAGAGTTATTAGAGTTACTAGAGTTACTTAGTATTAAATATAAGGCCTATAGATACTTCTTAACCTTAAGACGAGTGTAAGGCTCCCGAGTCCACTACAGGTCCTAATGGTGCGTTCCGCCTGCGAAACGCATGCGAAGAGCCCGCTGGTCACGTGATAACCACGTGACCTCGCCTAGCTAGATATCTACCGTCGGCCCACCGTCGGTCGGCCTAAATCCCTTAAGGATTCGTCTATCAATTGAAGCCAACTACTTGTGTGCCATCTCTAAACTCCCTGTTTCCCTCCAGTCCTCACAACGAGCTTCTATAAGTACTAGGTAGAGTTCTATAATACTTACGACTCTACTAGTAGCGGTAGTACTACTACTACCGCTACCGCTAGAGGTAATATAGTATCTTTCTATATTAAATCTACTACCTCTACCTCTTATATATTATCTTATAGTAGCTTCTACGCCTCGATCGGCTTAAAATTGCTGGAATCTTTGTCGGCGGCGGGCGCGGTAGGCGCGGCGCTACTGGAAGGAACTAATCCCTAAATGTTGACCGCCATTGGAACCGCCTTGCACGGCCGCCCGACGGTCTGCCAAGAGAGTCTGTCCGCAGCGTAGGTCATGTGTGGAAGCCATCGCCCGATTTTGGAAACTACTAAAGCTTGAGTGAAGCTTATCAGAGGTGCGGATTGGTGCTTAAATATCTTCCTGCGGCTGAGCATGCACTGTACACCCTTCGGGAGCTCCAGACAAGGCTGTATGTTGTGTGATCCAATACAGCCCTTCTGTGTTACATAATCATGCTCTTTAAGATTGGCGTAATCACTGAATGGGGCATTCTTGCAGGAAGGCTGAACTCTGACTCATAGAGGGTGCTCCCGCCGATGATTAACAGGTAGAACACGCAGTAATTTCATTGCCCTCTCACGCTTGAGAAATTGACTAGCTGTCCGCAAGTGAGACGCTCTTCCGGATGGCTCTGGCATATGCTGTAGTCCATGGAGCAGCTGCAGCACATTTATCTACACGAGCCAATGTTCTACCTAGACGCTATGTCGTTCCATCAATTTTAAAATACGATACGGAGTCTCGAGAGGTCGTGCACCAGGACAAATAATTCAGCCAAAAGAAAAGCTTCGCTCATACCTCGGGTATGAGCTCGCTAAGTTTCAAAAATTATTTGACTGTAGTACAAAAGACACTGCGTTCTATTGTACCACGGGAGTAAGTTTGCACATAAGAGGGCCTCTCATCCAAACGGAATAGACAGGCTGGTCCCGCCAGTTTTTGCTCTCGGGGCAGAGTTCCAAATCAAATTTCCGGATTATAGACGCAAGAATAAGTCGAACTTCATGATAAGCCAGGCTACATATGGAAACAGACAGGGTCAGCAAACATGGCAGCAAAAGGGTACATGGTGACGCCTGATAGGAAGGCTGCAGGAAAAACTTACTTCTTGCCGATACAGTTCCTCGGGCCATACGAAAACGGCTGAAGGATCTCCCTCTTGTCATTTGAGAATTCGCCAGTCTTGTTTTCCAACCAGCGCTCCGGGATATACTCGTCCGGGCGGGTAAAATTGGCGGGATAGCGGTACGACGCCCACTGCTGACAAGTCACTAATGTCTGCCAAAGCCGTTAGCCAACATGATACACCTAGAGCAGCGTTCTCAAGCTCACTCCGCCCGCGACCCAACCATCGCAAATCTTCGCTCCCTCAGCTGGCGTAACCCTTGGCGGCCCAATCGCCGCAGGCGGATACATGCGGAACCCCTCCTCGACGCACGCATGCAGGTACTTCAAACCCTGCAGCCTCTCGACCGTGACGTCCTCCTCCCTCGGCGTCGCCTCCCTCACCTCCTTCTTCAGCTTCTCAAACTTGTCCGGGTTCGTCACCAAATACCACGTCAGCCCGGACAGCATCGTCGCCGTCGTCTCCGTGCCCGCCACCATGAACACCTCCGCATTCGCATGCATCTCTTCCACCGGCATGCCCTCATTCCGCGCCATCATCTCGGCCCACAGGTCAGGCTTGTCGGAGCCTGCCGCCAACCGGGCGTCCACGCGCGTCACCGCGTAGTCCCACACCTTGCGGCGCGCGGCGGCCATCGACTGGGGCACGAACAGCGACAGGAACCACCACAAGGCGGCGTAGCCGCGCAGCACGCGCGCCACCGTCATACCGCGCGGCTGCGCCGTGATGGCGTGCACCCAGTCCTCCCAGCGGGTGTTGCCGTCGAGCAGGCCCAGCGGCGCCGAGAAGGTCAGGTCGGCCATGACGTCGAAGGTGGTGGCGTTGAACCAGGCGGACAGATCGACCGGGGCGCCGCGCGCGGCGCCCAGGTTGGCCAGCAGCTTCGCGACGTGCGTCTTCAGCAGCGGCGCCTGGTTGCGCAGCGCGCGGTCCGAGAAGCTGTGCGACAGCGCCTTGCGCAGCCGCGCGTGCGCCGCCCCGTCCGCCGCCCGCAGGATGTCCGCCGCCCCGTTGAGCGCCGGGTCGAAGAAGGCCGCGTCCCGCGCGAACTCGGGCCCGCCGCCCGCCCGCCGGTGCCCGTAGATGTCCTTGATCGCGCGCGGGTCGACGTAGCTGAGCTCGTTGGGGCCGACGCGGACGACGGGGCCGTGCCGCTTGTGGAGCGCGAGCATGAGCTCGGCTTCCCGGCCGAACATGGTGGCGACGGCGCGCGGGAGGCTGGATATGGCGTGGAGTGTTGGGCCGGGGTAGCGGTGGAGTGGGTGAAGGAAGACGCGGTAGGCGCAGGTGGAGAGAAGGGCAGCAAGCGTCTTGGTGGGGAGTTAAATTGATCAGATACTCTGCAGTGAAGTGGTGTGGATAGCTCTTACAATTGTGGCAGCAAGTACCGCCCACCTTGCTGGACTGGCATCCCGCAGGGAGACAATAGCGGTGGTTTGGGGCAACATTTTGGCTTAGATTGAACCAGTGTCTGTATTCGTGTTGAAATAAGGAAGGATAAGGGAAATTGATAGTATATATATTATCTAGAATGCTAAGTGAACAAGTCATTGTCTAGGGATAGGTAAGATAACTCCGCTGCTTATGTCCGAACTGAGTCTGCTCTTCAACATAACAGAATCAGTGCACACGGGATTTCATCAATTCGAGTTCCGCCGATTATGATTAGTCTACTTGTAGACCTATAGCCCCTTGAATGCCATGTAGGCATGAAGCGGCCCGAAAGCGTTGAGTGGTACCGGGCGGGTTGCCTCCCCCTTGCCGTAAATTACAAGACTGGGTGGGGACCACCGTCCAGTTACGGGACGTTCTATTCGCGCTAAGGCTATAAAATAAAACTTAAATCTATCCTGAAAACTGAGTTAAGAGGAGATGATTCAATTACTCCCTTGTACAGGTGGGACTTTGAGCTCTCTGCGGCTGCGATGTTAATCATGCATCAAATGCAATTTCGTGACTCTCCATGCAGTTTATTTCTTTATTCCGGATGTGGTTGAATTTCTCAATGCCTGTACAAATCCTTATATTTGCGGATGAAGTCGTGCAAGTCTTTCACCGAGTCTGTCACGATGTTCCGCATGTACGCACAGCTCAAGTCGTCAGACTCCGCGACTCTCACGACCGTCCTTATGAGCCAGCAAACTTCTGTGGCATGCTTCATGAATCCCACTAAGTGTCGTTTTGGCGGCTCTCCTTTTTCCCTCTCGGTCACAGCATTCCATAATGACTCCCAATGGATCGTTGCTCGCCACACAGCTCCAAGTGTTTCTTTCCCGAAACCGGTTGTTCTGGCAGTGAACACGGTCGGCTGTAGAGCTACAAGAATCATCAGTCTTGGTTCATGTTTTCGTGTGCCTTTCAAACCTACCGGCAATGAGTAGTAACATGTGATTCATTGTGAGCGACTCGTGCAGGTCATCAGGGACCCGCCCTTGGAGAAGCATTGGGATTAATTGACTTATGGAGGGTGGCTGTCTGTGCTGGATTCTGCGTGATAGTTCCTCGAACTCTGGTGCTGTCGCTTCGAAGAGTTCCTCGCTGCAGGGAAGGTCTCCTGTTATCTCTGACACGACCATTTGTGGCGGAGCATTGAAGAACATAGAGTTGTGACCATCTGCCCAGAACGCATACGTGGCGAGCCTGATGCCGCATGTTAGTCACATCGACACAAATTGAGACTTCTGAACAATGTACCTGATTCGTATTTCAGTTCCGACCCAGTGCTTCCAAGCCGTCCCCTGTGCTACATGTTTTGTTCCGAGGATGCCGTTAGCACGCATCGATCTGATGAGTTTTGGGAATCTCTCCTCTCGAATTCGCCGACTCGTCTGCATGTTATTCATGCTGCCCTGGACTGCCACGGTGATCCATGCAGCTTGCAACACTTCCAGATCAGGAAAATGCTGACTGCGCTGTGTACGATGTCCGAGAATGGCTTGGTCGAAAATATATTCTTCAATGATACGAAAAAAAGAGCGGGCCGAGATGGCGCTGTCTTGCAAGCCCGAGAACACCGAGGCCGTAGCAAACATAGCCAAAAGGAGCGGTGTTGACGCTGTTTCGGGAGAGAATGTTGGCCGGTGGACCATGGGCGCGTGTGGATAGCAACGGAGGAAATAAACTCGGCAAAATTCCCTGATGTTCTCGACTGTGAAGACAGATCTTGCTAGCGGCAAGTCAAACTCCGTGGACTCTATCAGATGCTGGTTCAGCATTTGATCATGCGTGGACGATAGTACGAGGAGAATCTCCTCTACACGGCCATCGAGACTATGATATGCACTGCTTGCTGGCAGAATATCGGGCATGTAGATTTGCTCTGAAGCAATGTCCCATTGCGGAAAATCTGGGACACGGTCGAAAAGCAGGTCACCCAAGCACCAACTAAACAAGACTTCGTCGTCAGTTGGGAAGGGGTTGGCCGGTTCTGTTGACACATGCTCCGCCCTGATCTCTTCCATAAAGTCCGCGGAAATTATGGGGGCGGGGTGCTCGCGCGAAGTATCGGTGAACCCCAGTAGGAACTGCATTTGCATTGCTTCACCATCGCACTCTACGCGCCGGTAGGAGCACAGCGCATTTTGTGCACGACAGCGGGAGCAAGGCCTATTCCTGTCACACGATGACTTGCTCCGGGCGCATCTGTCGCAGTTTTGTGCCTTGCGCCCAGGCTTAGCTCCTGGCGGGAGCGTGGAATCTCCTCTCCGCGGGCATGTCTTTGCGTGGCGTCGAGCAACTTCACTGGTTGCAAAAGTTAGAGTGAAAAGCAAATGGTATGTACATCTGACTCACGACTTTACAAAGCTGCAGCTACAAAAAGGGCAGCGGGAGGATTTCTGGCCGGAATCTTGCATGGTTCAGCGCACAGCAAGCCACGGTTTTGCAGGCAGTAGGTCTTACGGGTAGCTTTGTGGCGGGCTAGATGGTTTCGTCTAGTGTACACCTTCTCACATTGAGGACACGGGTACTCAGACGCTGCCGCAGCTTGGTTGGATGATGGAGACATGTTTTCTGCAAAGGGATGATGTGGCTTTGTGGACTGACGTTAAGGGAGGCTAGCGTAATGTTTTGGGGATCGGCAGGGGGTTTGCGGTTGGCGCCTTCGTCGCGTCTCGGCCCGGTAGGGGTATCGCCGGCTAGGTAGGGGTTTTGCCGCCTGGTAGGACTTTCGCCGCCATGCGTGGTGGGGTATTTGCCGTGGTTGCACATAAACTCCGGTCTCATAATACGGTGAGATTGTGCGACTGGAAAGTAGAGCATATGAGTTTCCGGTGAAGACCGGAATTGGTGACTGCCGGTTCATAACGTCAACGCACGCATCGCCGGGCTGCTTCGCGGTGGCGTCAGACTGCGGCAACCATAAATCCTTTCTTGAAGCTAAAAGAAGCAACCATATCTACAGATCTTGTTTCTGACAGTATATAGTTTCAATAGCATAAGCCTCAAGATATACTTCTTTCTTCCCGTAGAACGAGCGTAGTCCCGTAGTAGAGCCTCTATTGTATGAGATAGTCGAACTTTTGGGGCTTCTCACAGGCGGAGAAAGCATGCCAAGCGAGGATAATGTACTTGTGTTTCGCAGCTCAAAAGTCGGGTAGGTAATCACCCGTACCCGACTCGCCATCAGCCAATCCGCGGACAGCATTTGCAGTATATCCGGAATGGTTCGATCCGAGAAACACTTTCCAACTCTGAAGATCCCCTTTCACTAGGCATTTATAGACTTGACCCGGTCATCTGCTAATTCTCTCATGGCATTAAAATCGTCACCGTCATGTCTCCTACCTCCACGATGCCACTCATTTCTGAGTATATTGACCCACAATGGGCCAAGGTACCCGTGGCTATTGTTCTCATTATCATTTTCTCTTCATTGTTCAGATCGGATTCCCAGTAGTGGGATTGGCTTCGAAGTCGAAAGATTTTCAGTTCTGGAAAACGAAACAAAAATATGCACATGATGCTGTAGGGGTGCTCGACGAAGGCTTACAAAAGGTAAGTATATGTTGGGTTCATCCTGGGTTTTCATTACGCTAAACTTGTGCTCAGGGTGGGGGACCTTTCCAGGTGATCACCCCGCTTGGTCCGAAGATCATACTTCCAAATAAGTACGCCGATGAGGTGCGGAGTAACCCGCACTTGAGTTTCGCAAGGCAGATCTCAAAAGTATGGCCACACCGAAATAGTTGGCATCCATCTACACACGCTAAATATTTCATAGGAATTCCTTTCCCATTTGTCTGGGTACGAGTCGTTCCACACTCTGTTCGGCTCTGTCTTAGTCGAAACAATCAAGTCAAAGCTTACCCAATCACTGAGTATGTTTCTGCCTATCCTCACCGATTAGTTCAGGTTTGCTAAAGCCACGAGTGGTTAGACTACATCATCGGGGACCTTTCTGATGAGACTGCTGCAGCTCTCCAAGAGAGGCTGGGAGAATCTCAAGGTACAGGTGCTGACTGCCATAGAATGGCGAACCATAAATGTGTCCCAGGAAAGTCTGGAGCTCGTCGCTCGTCTTTCAACTCTCGTCTTCATTGGCCCAGAACTACCCCGCAACAGAGAATGGCTCAATATTGTCGGAAGCTACTCGATAAATGTCATGATCGCAGTCCACAAGCTTCGACTATGTCCTGCATTCCTACGCCGCATTGCAAACTGTCGAACTAGCAAAAGTACGACGCCGCACTGTTACTAGTGCGTGCTAATATGCCTTATATGCTGACACAAACATATTCCTACCTGAAGGACAGGCCTGTCGCAAGGCCATCAGAGATGCCCGCCGTCTCATTGACCCCGTTGTGGCCAAGCGAAGAGAGGAAAGACGCAGTCAGTCCAAGGATGGAAAGCTACCCAAGTCGACTGACACCATCGGATGGATGGATGACGTTGCGAAAGGGAAATCATATGACTTTCCTCTCCATCAACTTTTCCTCAGTGGCGCGGCAATTCACACCACAAGCAACTTCCTTGGCACCGCTATTCTTGACATCTGCTCGTATCCCGAGTATGTAGAGCCGCTTAGAGCTGAGATTCGTGTTGCGATTCGAGAGAATGGTTGGACAAAAGCCGCGCTCCAAAAACTGAAGCTCATGGACAGCTTTCTAAAAGAGTCTCAACGGTTGAGCCCCGCATCAATCGGTACGTCTTCTCCCCGAGCTTTCATGCATTAGTGTTGCAGCTGACCTTCCATCAGTAAGCATCACCCGCAATTCAGATGCCAAGCTGGAGCTCTCCGACGGGACCATCTTGCCCAAAGGCGCACCAATCTCTGTCGCAACGGACAGAATGAGAGACCCGACGGTCTACGCGGACCCGCAAAAATTTGATAGTAACAGATTCTTCAAGAAGCGACAGATTCCCAGCCAGGAAAATAACTAGCAATTAGTGACCGTAACTGCAGACCATCTTGGATTCGGTCTGGGCACTCATTCTTGCCCTGGGCGATTCTTCGCTGCCAACGAGGCAAAGGTTGCATTCTCCTATCTGCTCATTCATTACGACTTTAGATTTCTGCCAGGTCAAAGCAGACCCGAGAGGCTTGTCCATTCTGAGAGCACGGGGGTGAATCCACTTGCTCAGATCGAATATAGGCGGACTGGGGAAAGTTTGAGCGAATGAAACGGTAGCAGTATGGTATCGTTGGGTCTAAATTTCTTTTCGTACCAGCTCAGCCGCAACCACCATCAAGTCCGGAAATCCGAGATCATGCCTTTACAGCAACGGCCGGAATAGTGTGATAACTGAATAAAATGAGTACGGTAGCAGTTGAGATGTGCATGCCAGATACCACTTTCAGGCTAAGACCTAAGACTTCAGCAATGTGATTCTGCGTTTCGTCGATGATACGGTTGCGGCGCGGTATTCGGGAGGGCGGTGAACAGCTGCGCACGTACATACTGATACTGATGCGGCGCAGCAGCTGCCTGCCTAGATACTTCATCTGCCCCGCACCGTCGCATCAAAACACCCTTCCACTGCCGTAGGAGCCCTTTCATCCATCAACGCCCTTACTGCGATTCTACTTCGTCTCTGATACTCGTAAGTAACACAAAGCATCATTTGCTTTTTGAACCTGAACTGTTTGCCTATGGACTGCCTCCGCCGCAGCCTTAGCTCACATAGCCCATCTAGTACCTGTAATAACTGCTATCATGGACCTCAATCCCGCACTGGATACGGAACCTGACGATTCAACCGTTTACACCGCTATTACACCCCCTGAAAGTGTCGCCGCCGACGTCCAGAACGACCATGATTGCTTTAAACCCACCGAAATCAGCGTAACAATACCCCGTCCCGGCAATACCTACCTGATAAGATCCGCCTCGTCTGGAGAGGTTATCACGCTGCTCGATGGCAAGATTATCTTGGCTCAACCTGATGGTCGCGGCGAGTGCCGTTGGGTGTGTGAGCTAGATAACGGGTGGTTTGGCTTCCGGAATATTGTCTCGGGAAGGTACCTGGGTCGCGATATTGACTGGAGAATGTGTTGCTCGGTTACATGGCTTAAGGAGTGGGAGAAATTCCTTGCTCGTGAGAGGCCAGGAGGAGGCAGTGTCCTGCTCATGACGCATTGGTGGGTGATTCGACCCATCGGGATGAAGATGGAGAACGGGATTAAAAAGCTGGCGATGATCGAAAATTGGGAGTCTGACGAGATGATTTGGGAGTTCATCGAGGTCCAGTGAAGATTGATAGAGAATCAATACACCCGGTCTTAGACTCAGCTGAAGTTTGAAAGCATGTTTGAGTCCCGTAACAAGTCTATCTGGCCTCCCGACAGCATAAATGCTTCTTCATCTCGGTTTGTGACTCAATGTGATAGCATTCGTTCCACCAGATTGTATTACATGAATTGCGCAAGGCAGTAGCAGGTTGATTTTAACATATCAGCGCCCCGGAACACCCTCGTTGATAACCATGTAGACCTTGTTTGCTCCCACTTGCTCCAATCGAATTCCTGCATCGGTACTCTTCGCAGAATTGAAGACACAGTCTTTAATATCTGCACGCATCGAACGATCGCGCAGCATCTGCAGAACCTTCCGGCACTGCATAGTGTGCTCGTCGCGGGAGGCAGAGAATACGAGAATAACGTTGTTGACCGATAGGCAGAACGTCTGATCGACATCCGGGGTGGCCTCGAATGCAGCTTGGAGCTCCTTTTGTGAATGATGAGTTCCCAGACGAGTGAAGATGGTGGCACTACGCGCCTTCTCGAAAGCTGTTGGAAGGGCTGGTGACCAGACGGCGACGTTTGTCTCAACAGCTCCGGCAGAGGTGTTTCCCGAGCGATTGACGGAGCCGTCTTCACCAATCGAGAACTCTCCCGATCTCGCAGTCATGTTGGCCTTCTGTCTGCTTTCAAATTAGCGATAACATGATTGAGTAATACCAGTACTTGCCGTGCTGTCGAAAGCTCTGGGCGCAGATGTCGCGAGAGAACGATTTGGACTTGATGCGAATGTAATATTTGCAAAGGGCGATGTCTTGCCAGCTGACGGTGTTGTGAAGGGAAGGGGTGGAGCGTTAGGGTCCTCGTGATGTATGGATGGACGAGTTGTCTTGCCAAAGAGTTGCGCCGAAGAAAGTGGGTAAAGCAATTCCTCTTATTGTGACCGCGTGTATCCGCCGGCGCACGGTCACTGAACGCCTTTGTCTCATTGGGTTAAACCACGTAGCTACCCTAATCATCACGTGCGTCCTTCCACTTTTTGCCAGAGCCTAAAAGCCATCATTGGATGCAAAAGGCCGACCTTAGCTCCGATGGCGATCAGGGCTGATTTTGTCCTAACGTAGATACTAAGCGAGCTGGCCATCTAAGCGAGCTGGCTACCCAACCAACTTTTTACGCATCTTCAGCACGATACCTCAACAACGCATTGAAATAAGAGATATATAGCAGCTATCTAAGCTTAATTACTATCTACTACATCTTTCTTACACGTACGTGAATTATACCCTCGCTCTCTACAGCGTTTACAGCGTACTAAAGCCTACCGGCTCACACCTACCTCTACTCTACTCTAACGCATCTCACCCTCAATCCGCCCCTCTACCTCTCTCTAAGCAATTATATCCTCACCCTCTACCTTTGTTAAGGCACCTCGCTTTTAGATCCGCTTCTTTTTACGCTCTCTACGCTTTATGGCTGCCTTATTCGCTCTTTAAAGCTGAGCGACCTGATCGCGTAGTAACACGCCAGAATAGATCATCAGCTCAGCGCCTTTAGTAAGCTGATTGATTAATTTAATAATAGAACTAGGCGAGCTATTCCGATGCCTTTAAATCCAATTATAAATTAGAGCTGTTTGAGACTCTAGCTCGCGCGCGTTGCTTGGTATTTTAGATTCTTATTGATTAACTAGTTAAGTTGGCGGCGTCGGCGTACGAAGCTTAATATCCAGCTTTAATAGCACTATATCTGGATTAAATGGGACTAGGCTAGTACCTCGGAAGCTTACGTAGATGTTATCCTTTATGATTAATCGATTGAAGGCTGCGCGGAAGGCTAGTAGGAATTCAAGCTTAGTGATGTGGTTGATGTGGCTCCGGATTAGGCTATCAACCTCACACCCGTACGCCTTCTTCTATGGCGAGAAGCAGCCCACATCAAGTGGCTAGAGTAGATGTGATGAGTGAGGCGGCATGCTAATTATAATAATCTTATTCTCCTTGTAGATAGCCTGAAATTCAAGCGAGTTATGGCTCTCATGGCCATCAAGGATTAACAGCTGATAGGTGCCGACGCGTTGATAAGTATACTTAATAAAGTACCTTAGCCACTCAACACCAAGTTCATTAGTTGTCTATCTATTCTCACTTAATGCGATAGCCCAGTCCTGAGGTATATCGTCACCCTCATACCACGTAGAGAGGTGGTACTTGCCCGCAAAAATGATAAAAGGTAGGATCGCCCATCCACATGCGTTGATAGCCTGGATTGCTATAACCCACTTATAATTGCCTGGCTAGATTGCCTTCCGTCGTCCACGCCTCTCAGAGCCAGTGACAACTAGCTGAGAGGATATCTTGCCCATCAGAAACCCAGTCTTATCAAAGTTGTAGGTATCTTCATTAACAATGCCGTACGTGGCCTTAATGCGCCGCACAAGGTCAAACCACTCGCTGATTACCTTATAGTCCTTACAGAGAGCTCTCTGTCGATCGTACGGTCGATTGAATCGCGTTGTGAGGGTAGGAGTCCGTTTAACAAAGTTCCTTGGCCAGTCTCTACCGACCTGGCCAGCGCCGCGCGCAGCGAGCAGTTGGTTAGCCATATTTCGTACAGCGTCTAGTGTAGGCGGGAACCCTCACGAATCCAGGTCTAGTATATGTCTAACAATTGCCTCCTCCTCTAGCTTAGAGAGCTTCTTTGAATTAGCCTCGCAATCATATCGTAGTTTGATTCCGGCGCGTCGGTTTTGAAGTGTTGACCGAACGACGTTAAACGTTGATACAGCGCGTCTTTCGCTCTGGATTTGATTCTGGTTGATAGCTGAGATAGCAAGGAGGATGTCTGCTTCGTTTTAGCTTGATTGGAGCTTAGATGGTTGAGGCATTATGGTTGATAGTTGACGCGTCGCGAAAAGTTGGCTGGGTGGCCAGCTCGCTTAGATGGCCAGCTCGCTTAGTATCTACGTTACAACACTTTTCGAGACAAACGTGTCCAGACAGAACGCCGGCTTTGATGCTATCTGTAGTGCAGTCGTAAGTGGAGAACGACACTGATGAATTCAAGGTTCATCGATCTCATCTTTAATACTGAAAGAATCATAGACCCCAAATATGTGTCCCAATTCTCAGAAGATACACCTACTGTTGTGGAATTGCTGACGGGAAAGTGTTTTGCTTACGTCATCTGCTGCCTGTTCGCACCTCGCCAAATGACCCCGCACGAGACTGGACTAAGAATTTGTTTCAACATCTCAATCAGTATCCATTATCTCGTGCATGTCTCATTCTCTTCGCATGAAGTACTCAGATTCCTCTCGGATGATGTTTAAGAGGCCACCTTTCCTCTCAAGCGTCCGTGACAAAATCGCAGATGCTTATGACAGGCTGAAGGTCTCAAAGAACAATGACCTCAATGCTTTCACGTGGGGATGCAGCTACTGCGAGGCTTTCATACGCATGCTCAACGAAGAACTCTGGCAAAAACATCACCAAGGCTTCCGGAGGGAAATTACGTTTTCCAAAAACTCTGATTGCAGCATCTGCTCTGCTGTCCGCCAAGGCTTGCATCGAGCACATGGACAGTGCGCCGCGCAATTTTCAGGAACTGAGGCTTTTAACCTGGAAAGCATAGCGCCGATGATGGGTCTCGACATATACTTCCTGTGGCCGACGATTCGAAAGGATATCCAGAAAAGCGAGGGCATCTATCTTCTGCCGCTTGACGTCCCGGATGGTCAGCCTCTCGGTAGACTCATCGATCGGGAAGTGACTGATCTTTGCTTGGTCAAAGACTGGATCCACCGTTGCGATGATTGGCATGTCGACACTTGCCGCTCGGCCCGTTATCAGAAACTCGATGTAGTGAAATTTCTCCGGGTAGTTGATGTGCACAAGAAATGCCTCGCCTACATCTCGTCATATTCGCGCTATTTTGCGCTAAGTTATGTGTGGGGAAAAGCCAAGACGTTGCAGACGACGAGGCAGAACCTGAAGCAACTCGAACAGGATGGAGCCCTCTCTTCTCAGGAAGCCCCACGAACCATCCGAGATGCTATTGCGGTGGTGTCCAGGATCGGTGAACGATACATTTGGATTGATGCCCTGTGTATCATTCAGGACAAGGACTCTGGCGAAAAGCCGGTTCTCCTGAGACAAATGGACAAGATCTACGGAAACGCCTATGTCACTATCGTTGCTGCTGTGGGCGATAATGCAAATGTTGGACTTCCAGGCATTAGCAGTGAGAATCCTCGAAGCGTTCCCCAGAGAGTGTTATCGTACGGTAATGGACGGCGCCTCGCCATTTCGCAGTCTCCATTTGAGAACAGGCTTGGTCAACACCTCGAAAAAGAAAAAAATACCTGTGTATGGAACCAGCGTGCATGGACCTTTCAGGAGCGGCTCCTTTCGCGACGACATCTCATCTTCCTGGAAGAAGGCGTACACTTCAACTGCCGAAGCATGACATGGACAGAAGACGTCGCAGCAGAAAAAGGAGAAACGAATCGTCATTACCAGATGTTCGACTTTGAAGGTGTAACAGATGAGGATCGTTGGTTTTCAGGCATTAGCCGGAAAGGAAGTCAACCGAGGAAAAAGGACGAGTACACGCTTCGTGGCCCTGATGCTACCTTTCCCAGTTTCGTGGACTACTGCAGCCTTGTCTCCAACCATCTTCAAAGAGATCTTTCATATGAGGAAGATGTTATCAATTCCTTCTCAGGAATCTTAAGTAGCTTGAGTCACGCTTTCGGCTCTTTCTACTACGGACTTCCCGAGGTGTTCTTCACATTAGCATTGCTCTGGCAACCAAGGTACCTCTGCAGACGTCGATTAAATACCACGACAAAGCAGGTAGCCATGGAGCTCCCATCGTGGTCCTGGGCCGGTTGGACCTGTGAAGTTGATCTTGAGCATTGGCATGCCGCCTGCGACTACGCTTTCCACGAGGGGATGGCGCAGACTTACCGCACAACTCCGGCAACTACCTTCTCGGTCACCGCTGACCCAACGGCGCAGGCACCTGGTGTTGAGGCCTCTCGTTTCCAGATATCAGACGATGGCTTGCGCTACAGATCTCTCGCGGATGAGCCTCCATCCTCATGGACAACACATCTGCCAGATGGCTGGGATCATGAAGACGTGAAAGAGCGCATCTATCTTGGTCGTCGACGATTCACTGAGTTCCGGCTTCGTGCTGATCCCGGACTCTCGTTCTTGTATCCCATCCCGGCGTCGCCTGCCGCCAATCTGCCCCAGTGGCAGCTTCGTTCTCCGGTCTTACACTTCCGCGCCGAGACGGCGACGTTTCTCGTCTCACGCAGAGACACCACATACAACAGTCGCCAGAACGTGACATCCATACTCAATGCCTGTGGAAAGTGGTGCGGCGTTGCCATCCTACACAACAGGCTGCATGAAGATGACTCCAAGAGTGAGATTAAGGTAGAATTCGTAAAAGTCGCAGACGGCGAGATATTTGCAGGATGCGTTGAGGAAGAGGTTTTCCCAGAAGCGCGGTTCGTTCGTTCTTGGGGCGCACCGGAATGGTACCGATACGCAAATGTCATAATGGTGAACTCGCGAGAGGAAGGCTTAGTGGAGAGAATAGCTGTTGGCAGGATTCGTGAATATGAGTGGATATCTGCCACAAAATTCGTCAAGGACATCCAGTTGGCATAGCCTTTCCTACCAGGCATAATAGATGTGACATTTGAAAACTCTCTATGCCTAGTGAGGCACTCCTCTCAGGCTCCAAACCCAGAATTAAAAATACATAACATCCGAGATCATCCATACGTACAACATACAGTGTGGCTTTTACAAAGTCTTTCAGCAGTGTCAAGACAGGCGCTCCTCAATGCGCTGAACAATTTCCTCGTAACCTCCCCCTTTCGCCAATTCCTGAGCAGTGAGTCCATCGATGTCTCGTGCGATGATTTCCATCCTTTCCATGTATCCAAGCAATGTAGCCACAGCATCCTTGTGTCCCATACTCGCTGCATAGTGCAATGGTGTCCACTTGAAGAAACCAATTCGCAAGTCTGTCGGACGGGTGACCTTAACCATAGACCTGAATGATGACACGGACCGGAATGACTGCACAGAAGAGCGTCGAGAATGCCTGGGCGAGCTCTCAATCATTTGGTCCGCTTGCTCTTCGGCCTTTGCTTCTTTGTGTAGAATGTGTCGTATAGTGTCAGAAGAGCCACCCTTTGCTGCCAAATGCAGCGCCACCGAATGTGTGGTCCTCAGTTCGTGCTCATATTCTTTGAAGTCGGCGCCGCGGTCAAGAAGCAACTTGGCCACCTCCCAGTGCCTCTTATCGCAAGCTTGGACAAGCGGTGACCAGCCTTTCCCAATTTGATCCACATATGCGCCAGCCTGCAAGAGGTAATCCACGGAGGCAAGCTCTCCGTTCTGGACCGCGTGGATGAGTGGCGTCCTCCCTTGCTCGTCGGATGAACTCAACATGTTGGCAGACACGCATCTCCAGCCACACTGGACCGCCAAGTGTCCTACGTCCTGGAAGTGCTCCGATTGGAGGTGTAGACTTGCGTTGTTCTGGAGGAGAACCATCATCAGGTCAACATTGCCGGACGCTGCTGCGTGACAAAGTGGGGTTTTGAGATGCAGATCTGGCGCATTAGGATCCGCGCCGTGCGCCAGCAGCAGATAAACGAACGCCTCGTTACCAGCAGCAGCTGCCAAGTGTAGAGGGCTGCGTAGCAGTGCGTCCGGTAACGATGGTCTCAGTCCTGTGTCCATAAAAAGCTCGGCAACCTTGAGATATTGAGAGGAAATCGGAACCGGGCTCGGTCTGCTTCTTGATGTGGCCGCCTGCCGATATTCGCTGACGGAGTGGAACAGTTCGATTTCTGATTCGGTCCAGGACTTTTGCACGGGGGCATCTATCCCGTGTTTGTCGTTCGGTTGGACACATACTGCTGCCGCACGATGCAGAGCAGTCTGGCCGAGGTAGCCTTTCTGACCCGCGGAGGCGCCTCTGTGAAGTAGAAATCTAACCATCTTGACGTCACCACGCATGGCTGCCAGATGGATTCCTGCGTCCCCGAGCATGTTTCGCGCTGAAATTTCCTCGCCGGAGTCTAGTACATCTTGAACGCGCTGTACATCTCCAGTCGCGACTGCCCGGTGAAGCGGCCGGTTGAGAATGTGCCATCGGGTGAGGAATGCCGCCATGTCCATGGGAGCCGCGGCTGAGAACTGATCCGCTGCAGATACAAACAATGGAATTTCACCCCTCTTGTTCGGGATGGTGAGTGGAGAGTCGTCATATGCTAGCAGGAGTCTGGCACAGTCAATGTAGCCGTGAAGGATTGCCAGGTGCAACGCAGTATTCCTGTCTTCGTCGACCGCTGAAGCATCGGCACCGGTAGACAGTAATGAAGTGACGACACTGAGTCGAGAAGCCTTGTAGACATTTTTCGGGAGATCCAGAGGTGCAAGTGCACAGTGCAGTGGAGTTTTCCCATCTGCGGTTCGGAGGCTAGTATCGGCGCCTTTTTCCAGAAGGGCTTCGACAATATCAGAGTCGAGTACCTGACAGGCTGCGTGGAGCGGAGATTGGCGTCCGTCTTTTGTGGATCCTTTGATCACATGCTGTGGTGCTTTGCGGATGAGCCGTAGTGTGCGGTCCTTTGGATATTGCCTGATAGCGGTCCGAAGAAGCTGGTAGCTGAAACTGCGGCACTCTGTCAGCAAGCGTGGGACATGAACACCAGCCGGGCATAACTCACTCGGACATGGTGACGTTTGTCGCTCGTAGGGCTAAGATTGCCGCTACAATGTTCGATCAAGAACGCAATTTAAGATATCTCGATGAGTATAGGGGGCAAAAGGAGAATGACTGGCGAATGGCCGAGCGTTTCACAAGCGAGGCTCCACTTTAGTGCCCAACATGGCTAGCAAAGAGCACGGGTACCTCGGCTAGGGCAGATCAGTCCGTGAACAACTGGATCTACGGCATGCTTGTGGAGTGTCAGTTGAGTTACCAGGTGTTGAGCGGCCTGAAAAGGTCCGGGTGATTCACAAGAGAAGAAGATTTCTGCGTTGATTTGAACAGGCCTATCCTGCTAATCGAAATACCTCGTCTTAACGCCTTTGATGACTTCCAGGTCAGAGACGGCATTGTCTCCATCTGCACTACTCGTGGGTCCCAAGTTTTTGATGACCCTTTCTCTGACCCAATCTCCTGCTTTTATAGGCTTTCCATCAATACCCAGGACTCCCTCGTCTACAAGTCCGCGTTCACGCAGCACTGGTGAGTCATTGATTGGAACAAGATCCACGTCGTCTTCTATCCGCACCATGTATATGACGCCTAGACGGTTGATATGTGATTGGTCCTTGGGTGGAGCAATCACTCGATGAATGCTGGATTTGAGGTAGCCGTCTTTGGCATCAACTCTTAGCGCTTGAGAACCAATACCGGGACGGGCGTGGGAACTCGCTTACTGGTAAGAAATTGCAGTGCATCGGCAATGTTGACAGTGAGAGCATCAGTTTGCGGCCGCACCCATTTCCAGACGCCATCTTTCGTTAGGACCTGCAGGGCTGCCACGGGCTGACGGAAGAGCAGGGTCAAGCTTCCCATGTCAGAGTGCCTGCGAACGTTTTCCATGTCAGCCTCTTGGCAACTACGGAACACGCAAGTGCTACGGTAAAATCCAGCTTACCCTTTGAGCCAAACACCTCCAAGCTTCTTGTTTTCTTCCTGGCTTCTTGCGTAGTACTTCATGTACCTGAGATGATCTCCGCTGCTCTTCTCATACCGATGCCGCTGGAGAAACCACTCCTCGTCGTCCAGCCCTAGCGCAATGGCAAAGATGACCAGGAGCTTTTTGACGACATTCTCATGAACGAGTTTCGAGAAATGCTCAATCGTCTTCCAATGTTCCTTCACAACTTCTGGGTGTGGCCGGTTGGCATGTTCAGGAATAAATTTCGGGATGTTGTAGATCTCGAAGTTGTCGCGTACTCCAGGGATCAGCTCCCGCGTACCAGCTGGCTTCCACCCGTTGTAGTCACCAGCTTCAAGTGCAGCTCTGTACCGCAGCTTCTCCGAGTCTGGGAGTGAGAGGACAGATGCGGCGAGTGCAAACTGCGTGTCGATGTCTTCCTTCGAGAGACCATGGTTTGTTGCGTAGAAGAAACCTGTCGATCGAGGACGTCAGATAAAACTTCACATCAAATAAAGTTGAAACATACCAATTTTCTGAATGGCTTCCGATAGCTCTCTGGCAAGCTCTTGTTTGCCACCCGGCCGATCGAACTTGGTGAGGTCGAGAGCAACCAAGTCAGCCCAGTCAAGAGACTCGGAAGTCTCTGGAGCTTGCACGTAAGGCAAAGTAATTGTTCCTGAAGCAGTGGCCATGACCTGGGTATTGCGCAGTTAGCTTTCAATCGACGTAGTTTTTACAGGTTGCTCGTTGATATAAGTCTCATCTGAGAGGTCCATCCTGTGCGGGGTTCGTCCCTCTGCGCACATCATGCCGATCTTGCAACAGCCCATTTCAATCAACACAGCCCCCAGATCATATCAGGATTACAAATCACTTGTGACATGCTACCGTGGTGCCAAAATAAGAGAAATGATCATTACCCAGAGTTTTCAGTCAACTGCGAAACATTCATTCGGATGTAAGCTTTGCAAAATTACTATGATCGTTAATGAAAAGATGTTTCATGTCAGTAAAAGGTGTACACAGATGAGTAATTCGAAGAAATCAACATGGCAGAACTTTGGCGACGTCCGTTATTCTGAAATCTCGGTGACCCTCCAAAAATGCCGAAAGTCGGTTGCAGGTAGTCTTGGCTGCATGCTGTGCCGCCGCAACGTTGGCCTGCCGGCACAACCATGCTTGATTCTTGTCCGATAAATCGTATCTCGCTAATATATACTCAAAGCATCAGCTCCTACCGAACGCAGCAAATAATCCTGGCTTTTATGAGCAGCCGTTATCCGAAAATTTCCCTTTGTGGTAAGATCCCCGTCACATCTTGCACCACCGTGGGGAAAGATGAGGCCATGTGCCCTTGACCTCTTTGAGGATGTCTCAGAGCACTCCTCAGCTCCAGGAATTTGGCAATCCGCTTGTTAGCGGATAACATGGCAAAGTTACCGTGAGTCATTCTTCTGCATTGAGAATATAGTCCATATATATTCAGCGACAAGAGCCTCCTACGGTTTTAAGCAAGGAGAGCGTCATCGGCCAAAGGTTCCCTCCGCGATAGAGCGAAACCTATCAAGCTTTTCACAATGGCGCCAGAAAAGGCTGAGTGGTCTGAGAAGCACAGAGATATTAATGAGCCCACCCTGGAAATGATTGCGGCCCAGCCGCTGTCAATAGACCCGGAGGCCGAAACAAGGGTTGTGAGGAAAATTGACCTCTTTCTGATGCCGGCCATGTTACTTGGTAGGACAGACTCACCCTCGGTCAAAATTCTATCAGCTTACCATTCAAAGGCTACGGACTGGTATACTATGATAAGGTCAGTCAGGGATGGTTGATCACAGCAGTAATTTTTCAAGACACCTATCTGATAAACCATCCACAAGGCAATCCTAGGCAGTGCGGCGCTTTTTGGAATGACTCAGGATCTCCAACTTTCCATCGCAGACCGAACAGTCACACCTCCAAAAACCGATACAACCCGCTTGAGCTGGGCAACTTCTATCTTTTACTTTGGACAGTTGGTCGGGTCGTATCCCATGACTTACACGCTGCAACGATTCAACACGACATATACTCTAGGCCCTATTGTCATGATATGGGCAATCATTTGTGCTGCTACGGCAGCTGTTACAACCTGGCGGGGGCTCCTGGTCCAACGCTTCTTCTTGGGTGAGTGAATGATGAACCCAAACTACAACTCAGTGTGTTGAACGTCTTGTCTCCTCAGGTTTTACGGAATCAATTATCCCTACAGCCTTCATGACTACCGTGAGTGGTTACTACACACAGAAGGATCAGGCCCTACGCCAGAGTTGGTGGTTCTCAGGTGCGGGCTGGTTCACCATCATCGGAGGCGCTCTGAATTACGGCTTTGCACAGGTTCAGGGCGGACCACTTAACCAGTGGCAAAAGATCTACATATTTGCCGGCGGAGTCACCTTCCTTTTTGCTATCTGGTGTTTCTTTCTCCCGAACTCCCCGCTTACAGCGTGGTTTCTCAAGCCGGAAGAGCGCCTCATAGCTGTTGAGAGACTTCGCCGTGGGCAAACCGGGGTGCGCAATCAGACCATTAAACTCGGTCAGATTAAAGAAGCGCTATTGGATGCAAAGGTGTGGCTTATAGCTCTTACTATGGCATCTGCGTAAGTAACAACATCTCTAAAGCAGCCTTCATATTTCAGGACTGGAGCAAAGTTGGCTGACAGTACGGAAACAGATACACTGTCAATGGTGCCGTGACCGGGTTTGGGCCTTTGATTGTCTCTACGTTTGGGTTTTCCACGCTCGAAAGTATTCTCTTTCAATTCCCTCTGGGCGGTATCGTCTCCATTGGAATACCTGTCGCGGGCTGGCTTTGCTCGCGTTACCAAAATATTCGGATACCCGTCCTGATCGCCTGTACATTGCCTGTGATAGCAGGGTCAGTGATCATCTGGAAGTCAGAATGGGGTCATAGACCGGCTGTGCCCGTCGTAGGGTACTCTTTGATCGGGTTCTTTGGCCCTGTGGTCAGCTTGACGATTGCGCTCGGAGCGGGAAATGTTGCAGGGGAGACGAAGAAGAGCTTCATGGCCTCGGCTGTGTTCGTTTCATACTGTGTAGGAAACATCGTTGGGCCGCTGATGGTGAAGAGCGAAACGAAGGGGGAGCATTATCCCGGGCTGTGGACGGGATTGATCGTTTGGTATGTTGAGCTCCGCGTAAACAGCCACCATGAAATATTCTGACTAATGTTCCTTCCAGCTATTGCATTACTATACTGTCTGCATCAACAGTTTATGTAATTTTGTGGCGGGAAAACCGGAAACGAGATAGCCTTGGATTGGACGAGAGTGATCGTGATAGGCTGGCCTTCAAGGACTTGACAGACAAGGAAAATCCGCACTTCAGATATGTGTTGTAGAAAATCAAGACAACGCTGAGCACCACGCTGAAACGGATTGAGAAACGTTTTACCTTCACGATGAAACTACTGAGTCCGAAGCCATTGCCATCCACAAAGAAACCAATGAAAACGCTATTCGTATCCATTATACGTGTTCACATAAATGCGAGATTGGATTTATGGTTGTGCGAATCAAGTTCTCGTAATCAAGATTGGAAATTTGAGAGTTTTTGGAGACTACTGCGAAGGATCAGCTTCTGCTTTGCGTTTTGTCTGGGGCGAGTGATGCAATGCAAAATTGTCTCCACTGCTGGCTTTTTGTTCGTAAGCAACAAATCACAGGGCCCTGATTGCACCATCTCAAAGATCCACTTTTACCCCCGCACGCTGGAGCGCGAATACGCGAGCCGAAAGATGTCAGTCAAGGAGGTACTCGGCGTTAAGCTCATTAAGAAGATCTTTCGCAGCCTTACCAGTCGTTCATATTCTCAATTTCCGGGATTGCCAGAGTCCCAGTAATAGCTAAGAGTACCGGTGCTCAGAATGGCAAGAACAGGTAGAGTGGCCGTCATTTGAACAGGCTCGGCAAGCGAGGTGACGCAGTTCCATTCTTCACCCTCTCTCCAGGCTTTGAAGAGCATTTCTATGCATTACTGGCTATTGCAGGATCACCTGTACCGGGAACAGCTGGAAGAGTGCTACCCTAGTTTGATCCAAAGTGGTTGGAGGCATTTTCGCAAGTCATCAATGAGACAGTGCATTGGTGGAAGAGGGAAACGAATGAAAGCCGGAGAAGGCCGCAACGCTTACCATCAAACCACGGTTATAAATCAAGTGTTTCCAACATCATGGAGCAACCACAAATTCTAAGCGAAATTGACTTCAACTGTCCTCTTTTCACCTTTGCTGGCGAACTGGCAGTCCGAAAGGGTTTGGGGAGTGTCAAAAATCTGTTTCACTTTCACGCAGCGCCGCTTCAAGCTATGAACACAAATAACTTACTATACAGCTTAGCGCGGAGTCAATGCCGGCCCGGCAGCGGTGGTGTTGTGGTGTTGGTGGCGCTTACGGCACAGCGAAGGCAGCAGCACAAAAATCCCGCGACTTTGGATTTCGCGACACGCGTGCCGTCCACACCAACTTCACATTTCCACCTCACCCAATCCTATGTTTGATCACTGCATCTTGAAGCACAGTGCTATGCCGTCTGGTCGCAATGCCCCCTTCTCGCCCTTGCCATGGGCATTTGGTCTACTCGCGTTGCTAGCATGCTATGCGTGCGCTACTACTCAAGAATCATCCACACGCGCAAGAGTGTCCGGTATTGGCTTTGGCCTGGCAGCTAATTACGGAACTGCTTCTATCTACTACCACAATCACAGTACTGCCAGCGTCGTCAAAGTTGAAGGAAGCCCCGCCTACAAGCACTTCATGCGCAATGACAGCACCCAAGGTTCTCCACAATCCCAAATTTGAAGTTGGTTTTGAGAGGCTTGCTGAACCCCAGAACAATCTTTCCAGATCTCCGGAATGGCAGCCTCTTCTCCGGCTTTGTCTATTTCGGGATCCTTGTTAGATCTTTCCTCCGGCTCAACCAAACCATCACTTCTCCCGATTAAGGTATCCCAATTTTTGCAAACACTTAGTACCCGAAAGTCAGATCTCTGGTGTCAGATGACCGTGGGCCTAGAGAAAATAATTGCGACATTGAAGATTGTGGCGACCAGAAGAAAGACTGATTATACGATAATGACAATTTCATTACGAAAAGACTTTGCGACAATGCAACGAGCACTACCGCTGTTTCGCTTGCATTCAAGAAGTAGTAGATTCAAGAAAATGCCATCGGAACGTATCCTTGACGTCGATCTGGTTGCACAGTCAGCTTTGTGGGGGCCGTCAGCATACGTGGCACCTCAGTACTGGTTGCATTCCCGAAGGCTGAAATATGAGGTGAGGTCCTATTGAAAAGCTACACACTGAGATGTCTTCGGATTTTTCCTCTCCAGCATTGACCGACCGTCTACTGTCATACCGCTTTTGAACGCCCTACGACTGAGAAGAACGGCCTGTTGCGTGCCTTCAATTCCCAATGCCAGCTCGTCATTGATAAGGCTGATTAGCAAAGGTCGACCAAACCCACCGGGAGTCCCGTTCGCATCATCTTCAGTTACAACAGTTGGTGTCCGCAAATATGGGTCTCTGCAAATATTGCTGTAAAGTTGATTTTCGCGAGATCGCACTCATAGGGTCGGGATTAGGTAAAGAGGAGTGGACTCTGGAACGGGAAGAAAACGACTGGTTCTCTTGCTATGTCGAGCATCATAAAGACCTCGCAGAATTCGAGGAATGTGCGCTTAGTCCATCTGGCTGTGATCTGTGCCGGCTTTTCTTCGCAAGCTTGGGATGGCACAAGGAAGACCTTCATTACGACAGCGAAAGCGTGCAAAGTCTTGTTGAAGAGGACGCAATCGAAAAGGCGAAAAAATTCCTCAGATTCCGGCCAGCGTTTACAGGATGCCCTCTTTACGTCGGCCCGGATAAAATGCAACTGGCATATCATCAAGACTGTCCAGGGATCGGATTATGGGTAGAAAAAGACATCGATGACTGGTCGATCACAAGTGATGCAGAAAATGAGACGTGGCATCTGCTCAGCTCTTTGAAATTCTTCTTGAAAAGAGGTGAGACGGACTTGGTCGAAATTTCCGCCGCAAATCTAACGTTACTTCAGACTCCATGCCTCCGGACTCTGACCCTCTCGTCAAACATATCTGGATGCGAGACATTCAGGAAACCTCCCGGGCGCCAGAATGTATTGACATTGCCAGGAGATGGCTTCGAAATTGCCTTGAAAACCATCCTCTTTGCCAAACCGCAGGGGGCCTTACCGATTTGCTACCAACAAGAGTCATCGATGTTGGAAGCGAGCACCAAGATCCGAGACTGGTGGTGACGAATGGATCTAGAGGCACCTACGTTGCCCTCAGCTATTGCTGGGGTTCTGACAAGAGCAAGCACATGGTCTTAACGGGCGAAGTCATGAGCAAGTTTCAAAAAAATATGCCCTTGTCAAGCTTTCCGGGAACTCTCCAAGATGCGGTTCTCATGACAAGAGAGTTGGATATTCGTTTTCTCTGGATAGATGCGCTATGCATCATTCAGGATTCAACTAAAGACTGGATGAACGAGGCTGCGAAGATGAACGAAGTATACAGCAACTCAACTGTAACACTGTTTGCGACAACTTCATCGTCTTCTGACGACGGCTTTTTCGGAGAGCGCATCCTAAATCCCGAATGCTCCTTGCCTTGCACGCCGCTGTTAAACAGAAATGGAGACCTTCCTGAATATGCCGAGCCCGAAGTCCTTTTCGTCCGTTTCTATGACGACGTCGTTCACCAACTGGACTCCTCAATGGAGGAACTCAGTGAGCCGTGGACAACACGAGGATGGACATTACAAGAGCGCTTGTCACCTGCACGTGGGATCAAATTCAGAAAAGTCCAGATGCATTGGCACTGTCTCATGGGAACCGAATATGAACATGGGTCGAGGGATGATGTAGACTCAGGTCGACGTGACAGCATAATCGAACACATGACAGATGTCATCGGCTCCAGTCTTTTGATGAAAATAGCGGAGCGGTGGTGTACGATTACAAGAATGAGGAGCTCCGCATTTTGAGGCGTATCCGAGCAACAATACGGAGAACTGACCATCATGTTATGGTATCAACTTGTGGCCTTCTTCCAAGAGCGATGCCTCACCTATCAATCTGACAGGCTACCGGCAGTAGCAGGTCTCGCGAAGATTCTTGAAAATTGTCTTGAGGGGAAAGATCGGTATTGGGCTGGCCTTTGGGAAAGCGATTGGGCCACGGCGTTTTGCTGGCGAGCAGTTCCAGAATTCGATCACCCTGACTCCAGAAAAGATACGCATCTCCAGCAGAATCAAGGCACCCCCCAAGCGCCTTCCTGGAGCTGGGCTAGTATCGTTACCGGCGGAAACAGGTCTTGGATTCGAGGTGAAGAGATCGGGAAGGGAAACTTCACTACTAGAAGTCTGATGGTCCTCCAGCCTTCGGCCGACATCGCCGACGAAGAACGCTTCGTTCCAACAAAGCCCATTGTCTTACGAATTACTGCTCCAGCAAAGCACCTGTCACCTGATTGGACATGCACAAGCGGAAGCACCGAAAACCTTGACCTTGTTCAGGCTGCATTTGAGAGATGGCTTCGCATACACTTGTACATTGAAAGCCGGTCCTCAACAGCGCATGATAGCTATGAGGGTCGCACTCGCAAGTTAAGAAAACGTTCGGAGTTTGCCCAAAAACACAAACCGCATTCCGGTCAGAAATACCTTGCAATCCAGATCCTGGAGAGGACGCCGCTCGACTTGGACCTCGTCAACACCGATGATACCTGGAATCCCTTCCGGTCTGAGATTTTCTTTCTGATTCTAGAGAGTGAACCTTATAGCCACCGACGCTATCGCCGTGTTGCGGAAATCAGGCTGATAGAGGAACACCCGTCTCTAGAAAAACGATACTTGATTATGGAAAGCGAGGGCACAAAAATATACGAGGGGAACCTCCTACCTATGGTGAGAAAGCAGCAGTGGCAGGTCGAGGAGATCGAACTAGTATAGTAAGCCCGCTGAGACCAACAGCCGTAAGGACTGAGGTACCTCGCGTTCCACGCTGGCCATTATACTTATCAAACCGGGAAACTATGATTGGGCAAATAGCGGCTGGTGGCGTGTCTTTTCGGCCGCTCAATCTCAACACAACAAGCGCTATTTTATTGTGCAGTCGATATGTGTATATACAAGACCAGCCGATGACGTAATTCTGCACTAAATCATCTCGTATAGATTCTTCAATGGTGCCACAACACCCTCGTAGAATTTTTCCCGGAACGCCTTCTTCTCAAAGTTTGGCTCCTCACCAAAGTCACAATCCAAGCACTTTTTCACAGCAGCGTTCCAAAATTGGACATTGTCATCCGCTTCTTGCTCTGCAATTCTAATGGCTGTCTTTAAGTCGGCAAGTTCATGACATTTCCGGTCTTCGTCAGTCTGTTGAGACTGTAATGTGGTCGAAATGGACAGCTCGAGAAGTATGATACCCAGAGCAAAGATGGCTTCATTCTTGATGGCCAATTTCCGCAGGCCGGAATTGTAGCCCGAAATGTCAGGGTTGTCGGTGGGTATGGTTCCAGATGTGAATGGCGTACAAATGAATGCGTGATCTCCTAGTTTTGAATCCGACTGGGTCTTCACAACCTCAATGTCCCTGGAAGACCATTTGGTGTCCAGCCACGAAGTTGAACAGAGTTGGAAGAGCGAGGACGCGAGTACCGAAGCCATCTTGTACCTCTCCTTCAGGCGTATCTTCAAAGGCCGGGTGCTTCCTGTATCGAGCAACAAATCGTGAAGGGGGATCATTCTATCAATGACCGACGAAGGCTTCACCAAGTGAATGTAGTGCTTCTGCTCGGCATTTGGAATGTAGCCAAGGCACGAACCCATCTGGCTGCCGTGGCAGCGCACGAGCTCTCCACAGAGACTTGTGATGCAGTTCTTGGATGGCGCGGATGGGGCTTTTGGAAGTGCGAACCTGACCTGTGATGGGTGAGAGGCTGTCTCGCTCGTTGCATCGTCATCTCCAGGTTCGATTTCCGTTGGCTGCCACATTATGTCTCCGCTCCACGGATAGGACAACGTGATGCTAAAGCGAGACTTTTCGGTTTTTGCTGCTCTCATTCCCACTCTAGCATCAAGCCGCATGCGAGCAGAATGACTTGCTTGACATCGGCAGAGCCAGCCAGAGCAAAGAGCGCAGTGTAAGCTGATTGCCGACCGACGAATGGCCTCTAAGTGACTTATGTCCACTTGTCTCTGGCTGCTTGTCTCATGAGCTTCCTCATCCAACGCGCCAGGTAGCAGCCGCTCCAGATCTGTGTTGCTCTCTTTGATACTGGCTAGTAGTTGTAGGTGCTTGTCATGATTGAAGCAGTCCTTGATCTTCTTCAACTTTTCCTCGCGCCAAGTTTTTTTCTTGGATTTATGTCCGTCCTGGTTTGATTCATTTCCCAATATGGTGAGCAATTGCAAGGTTAGCGGAACGCCGCAACGCACCTTCTCTTGTCCAATTCCCAATAAATCGCTTAATTCCAGGAGGTCCGTCGCAATCTGCTCAATCGTCTCAGTGTATGCGGAGAGATTATCGCCGAGTCTTTCCTTCAGCTTTTCTTCCAATCCATTGATGAGCGAGGTCTTCCACACTCTTGCGGATGGACGTTGAAGTAGATCCTCCTGCTCTCCGCTAGTTTTCGCTAGACCAGAGACAAGCTTTTCGCATGAGTAATAGAACCGTAGCCGTTCGACGCTAAGCTTTCTCATGAAGCTTTTCATCATCTGCTCGTAGCGGAAGACATTCTTGTATCCCTTTTAGAGTTTAAGGCCACCGGTCAGGACAGGCCATGCTCCAAGAACCACTCCAACGATCTCCAAACCAGACATCGTATCGTAGACAGGCCTGCTCGATAGTTCCGTGCTGAGCACCGGGGGATAATGCCCTGTTGTGATTAGGTAAACCATTCTTCTTTAGCGTACAGGGGAACAGTACTTTCAACAAGCAGGGTTAGTTTCACGACATACCTGCCGGTCACCGGTGGCGGATATGATACAGGTAGATTGCGGCGCGTCTACAACCTTTGGATGACTGGCTCGAGTTTGGATCGAAGCGACCGCTGTTCACAAGTCTTGAGGCGGTGTGCGGTGGGTGGTCTTGGGGGAAACAGCCAGAGGGTCCGTGGGGTAGGTTGAAAACTCAGCTGAACGCAGCCTCTTCTTCCGCGCTCAGCCTCGTGCGGGGTTACACCAGCCCTCAGCCATACGAGAGCGTGGATTGGTGGACTGGTGGACGGGCATCCTTGATGCGTGGGGGCCGATGTACTTAGCCGAGTCTCCGCAGGTTCGCCGCCACCTTGCCTGACGGACCTTATCACCACTTCCCCTCTCCCCCTCTCAACCTCTGTTTGAGCCATGCTGTCCTCAATTTATGCACAGCATGCCCAGTGTCGAGTCTCGTTCGATGCACTGTTTGATGCACTCAAGCACCCGATACGTTGTTATGGCGACGACATTCCGATGGACGGCGTTGGCAATGAGTTCGATCGCTTCGCAGTGTGGGCGGGCAGCCTAGGCGCACAACTTAAGCCTGAAAAGCGCGCCTCACTCGATTTTCGGTTGAGAGAGTCCGAGTTCTACAAAGACCAGGTTCTAGAACTTTTGGTCGATCTTCAGGAGACTCTCACGAAGGGTGCGTGGAATGTCGAAACGCGCAGCAGAGAGGTATTATTCACTACAGGCGGAATTTCTGGTCTTTGATGAGAATAATATGCCCTGTTGCAATTTTGACTACTCTTATCTTCATATTCAAACATCGTGGATTCTGACGTGTTCCAGCTACTGAGTTGCTACGAGACGAGAGGAAACCCAACGAAGAAAGAGGTAGTGACGTCGAGCAGGAATCCAACTCAGATTCCAGTGAAAAATCAGCAACCAGTAGCCTTTCTGTGGACGAAGAATTTGATTCGACTTCTGGGCTCTCATCGTTGGGTAGGCTCAGGTTTCTACTGGATTCTCGCAAAAATGGGAAAGGCACAGAGCAGGACAGCGAAGGAGAAGTGGAGCATAGCCAAACTCCGTCTGTGTCAAGCTTGTCCCTACATGAGATGCCTCAACTATACGAAGCCATCCAGGATATTATCAGAAGTCTTTACAAGATCGCTGGTATAATTCGCCGCCCCATTCCAACTGATCAGCTTGCGAGAGCGTCATCGATTCCCATGTCGGAGTTTGACCAATTCGACCGTCAGCATGTCGAAGAATGCTTTCCAAACGCATCTTTAGCCATGCAGAATCGTCTCGCCACGTCAATAACACGGCGTCGACAGCTTCTCAAGTACAACGAGCGCCATTATAGCAGCCTTTCTCAGCCAGAAAAACAGGAAACTGAGCCGGAGCAGAAGATCCTCGCAACCAGACTAAATCAACCTGCTCTGTCAATCTCGCAGTCCTTTCCACAGCGCAATAGCGACAAAAGACTGCCAGCCTCAAGTGCCATTGCTACAAGCCTTGTGCCAAGCACCGAAGCAACGAGATTTGTGCCGCCGGAGGATAACCAGAATGTGGAAGTCCAGTCAGAAGGTGGAAGTGAATCATCATACGCCTTTTCGGAGAGTACCCGAGAGAAAATTCGAATCCCTTCGCGACCGCGAGATCCCGATGGCTTTGATATGGATCAATTCCTCTGTCAACTATGTTTTCACCTCGTAGAAATCAAGACCACCAGGGCTTGGACGTAAGCTTTGTCACTGCTTTCACTTTGCATCAAAATTCTGACATTTTATTAGAAGGCATGTTTTCCGCGATCTCCAAGCCTACGTGTGTACGCATGAGGACTGCCAACAGCCGAACAAGCTATTCGGTACAAGAAATGAATGGTTCCAACACGAAATACAACTTCACCGCAGAGAATGGCATTGTAATATTGCAGCTCATCCAACACAAACGTCTCGAGAAGAGTTCGAAACGCACATACGACAACACCACCCTGCAGAAGCAACGGAGGCTCAGCTTTCGCTACTCAGCCAAACGTGTGAACGCATGTCGCATCCCTCCAATGTGACATGTCCACTTTGCCCAGGAATAGATGCTGGCGCAAATGGCGGCATGCGTCCTCGAAATTCAGAGGATGCGCCAGACATGATACTGCAACTCTCAACAAGCCATGGGCAATACTTGCGGCAGGCCGATGATCGCAACGTCGATGACTTTAACACAGGCATGAACCGCAAAGAATTCGAGAAAACACTCGACTGGGTCAAGTCGCTTCCAGAGTATTACGAGGGTTTGGGCGACCACTCAGAGGAAAGCAGTTTACAAGAGCAAACACACGAAATGGCTCTGCAACCAACGGCCCTCAGCTCTTTTAGTGGAACTCAGTTGAAAAGACACCTCGCACAGCACCTGGAGCGCCTTGCACTATTTGCAATCCTTGCAATCACTCCCATGACCGTTGCCGCAAGGCAAGGTCGGCGGAGTCCTACACGGTCAGCCTGATTGAAATTGGAGAAAGTCCTGAGCAGCTACGGCTCGTCGAAATGAATTCCGTCAAGGCCCCTCGGTACACGTTCATCAGCTTTGATTGGAACGAAACTTCTGATGAGCGAAGAAACTCAAACATCGAGGATTTGAAAGTCAACATACCATTCGAATACCTAAAGCAGGGTGAAAAAGACGCCATATGCTTGACATTCAGATTGGGCATCCGTCACATTCTGATCGACCCTCTTTGCATCTTTCGATTGCCTGACGATGAACACATTTCAACTTTTCTAAATTTGCACAACGTAGTCGCAAACGCCTACCTTGTGATGGGAACGCGAGACGCGAATATGGAGAACAGCCTTCTTCGACAGCGAACTGATGCCCAAACACATGAAGACGCAAATTACCAAAGTTATCCGGCTCCAGCGCAGCTCCAATCTACCACCTTTATAGATAAGCTACTCGGCCGGCGCATACTCCTATTCGAGCCATCGGAGTTAGTATGGCAATGCAAAACGATCCACCGGTGCGAATGTCAGACGCCAAGTCCAGCGCCCAGCTCACTTCCTTCCTACGAGTCTTGGTACACAAAGGTGTGCGACTATTCGAGAACGCATATTGTCCCGGAGGCATACCGTGATCGACTAGGAATTTGGAGTCATTTCGCAAAGACATTTACTGGTAGTCTGGCTAGCGAGTATCATGCAGGCTTGTGGAGCAATGACGCAATACCTGGACTCCTCTGGAGAACGCTCTCACCGATGCAAATACCAGACGGCTATGTTGCTCCAAGTTGGTCCTGGGCATCCGTTAATGGTCCCATCCACTATGGCTTCTGTAGACAGCAAATCGCCCATGCCACCAACATGGAAAGCACTCTTACGGACGATGAGTTTCCGGAGATCGAGGTATTGCACGGTTTGGTCACTGTGCGTTGTGTTAGAATGGTTGGGGTCGTGGCAAAACTGATGAGAGACGTGGACATTCAGCCATTCAGCTGCTCAAAGATCGTCATTGACGGAACCAGCCCTCCTCGCTTTCGGATCACACACACCGAAGTCGACGATGACATCACGACAGAACAGATTGGAGACGAGTCCCTGAGGGAAGATGCTGAAGATACAGAAAAGTCTTCATTTGGGAGGAAGTTGGATGAAGAAAAATTGGGAGAATTGAAAGGGGACGAGGACGTGACGGCAGGATTTTCTGATGTTCCCAAGGCGATCGATGCAAGAATTCACTTCGACTATGTGAATGACCTTGCTGAAGCTAAAGAGGATGGAATGAATTGCCATTGTGTTTGGCTGGCGTACCGGCAAGATCAAAGCACCAGCGACATCCTATTCAGTGGCCTGATCTTGATGGAGTCAGAGAACGAGGTTGGCTGTTTTGAACGAATCGGGCTCGTAGACGTTTTAGGACCCGAGGAGGAGCTTAGAGAATGGGTGGGCAGTTTCATTAATTGTGATCAGGAGGATGTCACGATCGTTTGATGCTCATAGTCTCATATTTCATTGCCTGTTTTGTTCAATAGATTGATTGATAGAATTAAAGTGGATCGCAAAAGGAAATGACCGACAACAACGCAATCAGCTTTACTGATGATGTGTCTATACACTTTTTCTTTCGAAATCGAGTTTTTCACCTATGAAAGAGTACCTCGACGGCCAATGGAGGTGTTTTATAGCATGCAACTCGTCCACTGGAGTATGTGCTCGTCTGTCTGCACGGTTTCTTCATTTTTTTTTTTTAATTTTTTTGAAGAATTGCCTCCCTTCAAAAAGAAAGCTTACTGAGTCACCACGCTTACCCTACGTGTATGGTAAGCGGCTCGTCCTTATGGAAGCGTGCAACACTAACCCAAAAGAGAAAGAATATGCAACGCTAGGAAACTCTCCTCCGTAAGCTTATTGAAAAGGCGACTTGCATACGTCATTTCCCCCGCGGTATTTAGCGTTTCAGCTGGGCTTATTTCCTGTGTTCAAAGTGCTATCGATGCGCTTGCTCATTTCTCCTGGACGCAGTACAGCATATCATGAGACTCGCAACTACTTTCCTCCTATTGGTGCTGTCATTCGCGGGCACAGCTTTCAGCCAAGCTCAAGCACCAGCCAATGCTGGTGCCGGGGCCCCGATCTCATCTCAAGACCGCATCTACACCGGAGACCAGTCCTCCAACACTATCACCGTCATTGATCCAGAAACAAACGCGGTACTTGGGACAATTTCGCTGGGGTCAAGCCGTTTGTCCGACGTCATTGGCCCGCAATACATCCGTTCCGTCAATTCTCATGGCTTGGGATTCTCCCGAGATGGAAAGTACATCGTCTCTACGAGCGTAACCAGCAACACCGTGACGGTTGTTCGAACGCAGGACAACAGTATCGTGAGCCAAACCTTCACCGACAGGCAACCTCATGAAGCATTCTTCGCAGTCGACAACCGGACGATCTGGGTCGGGACAAGGGGAGTAGATCATGTGAGTATCGTTGATGGTCTTGAAGGGGGCGTGACAGAGACCATCACATCCTACGGAGGTCCGAGTAAAGGTAAACTCCTGAGATCCATTTGCTCCACCAGAGTTTCTGACTGCGAGTCCCAGTTCTCTTCAGCCCAGATGGAGCCACAGCGTACGTCAACCACATCCGCTCCCCCTACATCCACGTAATCGACGTCTCCTCCCGCGCCACCATCGCCAACATCACCGGTCTCGCCCACCCCTTCTCATCCGACATGATGCTCTCCGCCGACGGCCAGCGCCTCTGGGTCGCACACAAGATGCTCGGCGCCATCTCCATCATCTCCACCACCACGCGCCGCGTCATCTCCATCCTCCCCACCGGCCCCGAAACCAACCACCCCAACTTCGCCGTCATCAACTCCACCACCCACGCCTTCGTCACCGTCGCCGGCGAAGACGCGACGAAAGTCTACCGCCAGCCGTCCGCCGAGCAGCCCCCCGCCTACATTAGCACGATCGCCAGCTCAGGCGTCGAGCCGCACGGGCTGTGGCCCAGCGCGGACAACACGCGGCTGTACGTCGTCAACGAGCACAGCGACACCGTCGACGTCGTCGACCTGACCGCGCCGTCCCTCCCGGTCATCCGCACCCTGCGCGTCGGCCAGGAGGGCCAGGCGCTCATCTACGTCTCCGGCGCCGTGCCGCCCGGCGCGGACGCGACGACGAACCTCGGCGCGCAGGGTCTGGACGGCCGCGTGCCCGTCGTCAACAAGGTCGTGCGCGTGGACGGGCACGCGAACGCGTCAGCGCTGGTGACGGTGCGGCCGGAGGTCGGGTTGGATATGTTTCAGGTGGTTGGGCGGAGCTTGCGGCTGAATGCGACGTATGAGGTCAGTGCGGCGTGTGTTGGGTGCAGCGGGGTGAGGATTCCGCTGCTGGAGTTTACGGCTTCGATGCCGGTTCCGGGGGAGGATGGGTGCGCGACGGCGCCGCAGGTGCTGGGGTTCTTCAAGTTCAATGGCGTGTATGATGTGGACAGCTTGCAGGTGTACGAGAAGTAAGCTTGGTTTGAGGGAGCTGGTTGAGAGAAAAAAGTGCTATTGGCAATTCTTAAGCCTGGGGAGTGATTCTCTAGCATCCTTCCCCGAGGAGAAAATCTCTCTAATTAATATTTTCCTCTGGATAGCCGAGATGCTCCGATAGCTCGTCTATCAATCGCCAATCCGGGGTGATGTTGGGTCTCGCCGGGTGACTGCGGCGTGTGGAGGTCTCGGGAGTGTCTTTCTTTCGTGACAATAACAGAACTATCAATTTTCCGATAGTCACTAAGATCTCCATAATTGATAACCGAGTCGAAGCCGAATAGAATCAGAATATAGATTCATGCCCTGCCGAGACCTTGGAGCCAAATGTGGCGTTCTCACCGCCGTGATCTCAAGCATGGCGTCATGCTTGGCTTATGCAAGGTACAATCGCTCTCAACACCGCAGGGGCGCGCATCTCAAAGCGAGCACCGTCGCGAAGGTTGATATTTCCGGGCACCGTGCGTTAAAACAAGCCTGGCGCACATCAAGTCATCCTCACTTGAAAATCACGAGCGAGCAGTAGCCACGAGGAGCACGAGTTGGAAATAGACCGAAATGCATATATGTACTTGTCTGGGCTATTTAATCCACAATTTGCCGGCGACACGCCCCATTGTCTCATCAAGTCCTCCACAGCACATTCCTTGAAAAACTTTGCACCAACATTGAATCATAATTTTGCGTGTTTGCGCCACATTTAGCAGCCAACAGCCAGAGCCTGCGCGTACAGGGTGTAGGTGTCAGCGTGCCTCAGGTTCTGAGCAGCAGACAGCGAGCGGACGAAGTCGTAGCCGTAGCCACCGAAGTCGTCGGTGCCGGCGATCTGGCTCAGATGGGTCATCTCGTGCAGGATGGTGGTCTGCTGGTCCTGGTCGTGGCAGACGGAGCTGGTGGGCGACAGGGCGGAGAAGAAGAGCGGGCAGTTGACCATCAGGCTCGAGCTGGGCTGGGTGTAGGCGAGCACGCCGCCGCTGCAGGCGCCGAGCACGTCGCTGCAGTACTGGCGCGACACGCCCGACGTCGTGCTGCCGCACTCGGACGCGATGCGGCCGAAGATGGTGGCCACCTGGCTGCGCGTCGACGCCGCCGTCGTCTTGTAGTACTCCTGGAACTTGGAGGCCGAGCCAGAGGCGGCGGCCGACTGCGCGCGCGTGGCGAGCGTGCGGCAGTTGGCGATGGCGTTGCGGGTCGCGGTGCCGCGCGTGCCGGTGCAGTCGCTCTGGACGACGGTGCGCTTCATCTTCTCGTGGAAGGAGGTGTGCACGGCCTTGGCCGCGGCGCCGTCGACCTCGGTGGAGATGGTGTTGCTGACGAAGGGCACGGCGGAGGAGATCTCGGTGGAGCCCTCCTCGGCGACGGAGAAGGCGCCCTGGGCGAGCAGCTCGAAGGCGCCGCCGGTGCTCAGGTCGTGCGTCTCGGCGGGGTCGAACTCGACCTCGATGGTCTCGCCGGCGGCGATGCTCTGGAAAGCCTCCTCCTCTAGCCCTTGGGTGCTGACGCGGAAGCGAACACCATCAAAAGCGACACGGCTCTCTGTGGAACGTTAGTATTCATGAGATAGGAGACGAAGGAGACATCAGAATTGGAACGGACCGGCAGTGTGAACCTCAACCTTCTCGACGGGGAACTGGTCCAAGATGGTCCCGGTCTTGAACAGCTTCAGGGCAGAGGAGCCAGTGTTGGTGATCGAAGCCTTGACAGCAGAGTTGCCAACGACCTCAAGCTTGACATCCAGAGGGGTGTCGCGCTTGTTGATGTCAACCGAGACGGCGGCGACCAAAGAGGCCAAGAGGGAAAGGCTGCCGATGAACTTCATCTTGAACGATTGTTGGCTTGTGATGAGAAGGACTTGCGGATTGCTCTGCTGATGGCGTTGGATATCCTGCGAGAAATGGAGCTTACTTTATAGCTCGCCATCTCCAAGCGGCCTGTATACGTCTGGTAATGATACCGGGGTAGCCAAGAAAGGAACCAGGCGCAAAAGAGAAGGAAGAAATGTGGAGTGGTTTGATGCGATAAAGATTCTTGGAGTAGCCTGCTGTTGCGTGAGGACTGTGGCGGCCTCCAAAGACCCAAGCATTGAATGACAAGGCGGGTGTACCAGCCAAGAGGCCATACGATGTATGAATTCTGGGCGCCCATCCGGAGAAGCACGACAATCAGCAACGTCCGGTGCACACGCTGGCATTGTAACAATTGTAAGCGACCCGGCTTCCCATGCTTGGGCCGAGACTGTTGACCCAGAAATGATCGACTGCTGCGGCAACTGTTCAGTATAACGCACCACGGAGAACGGTCTTTGCGAAGCGGTGTGCTCTGTGTTGGGCATCCCATAAGGCGCCCCGTAGGACGGAGCTCTTATCACGTGTGTATTTCCATTAGCAACCTCTGTCCTCTGGGTCAGTAAACACGACATGTCGACCCAGACTTTGATCTGCCTAGTGAGGACCGGAATTGGTCACGATGTTGGTGATGAAGGTTGGGAGAAAGCGGAGATGCGATGATGGACGTGTTTGTTGCCATGTCAGGCAGGAGCGAGGGATAAAGACGGAGAAACGAAAGAGAACAAGTTAATGCTCCGAAAGTCTTGGAGGAGCGGAGAACTTGGCGGGCGGTGCTTAAGACGCCAAGAAGCGCTGGCGGTGGGTTGGCGGAGGGTTGGCGGAGGATGATAAGCCCGGAGCTTGGCGCGACTGCCGCTCTCCTCCGCTGGAGGGACTACGCTCCCCTTTGTGGCGTTATCAGGGCTAAATTACGCCATCCAGTAAGATGCCGCATGCTAGCATCTGGACGATGTGCCGTGTCTTGGACTCCGCCGAGAGATGCCGCTTGCCGCTCGTACCGGGGCCAACACCTTCCCTTTCCATCTGACGCAAAAGCACAAGCCTTCTCTTGTTCCCATCTTGGCACCATCTCTTGATTAATACTTTTTTACCTGCTTGTTTAGACTTGACCCGACCCCACCACGTCCCTCTCTGGCGCTAATATCCTTGTATATATGTTTCGAAGTACCTGTTAGGCGCTTGGCGCGGAGACGAACATCGCCTATTGGCTCCCTTGCAGCCCCGTTTACACGTTGTGAGCCCACTGAGGTCCCTCCAGCATTTCTGCACCCACAAATCAAGGTCGGACAAGTAAGAAGCGAGATACGAGCTTGGTTGATTAGCTGTTTGTATGCCGTGACTTTATAGCAGCACTCACTTACCTTGATATGGAAGCTGAAGGGTCCTGGAGCGCGGCGCCGAGTCAACCCAGGGGCGATGCGAGCGAGAAAAGTTTGATTCATCATGAATGTGCGATGGACCTGGTGAGGGTATTGCTGCAGCGGAAGTTCACCATATGGAGCGTGATGACGTGGGCGACGAAGATCCGGCCATGAAACTCTCAAAAGGCGCTCTCAGGTGTGTTTGACTGGCATGAAACGTTTCGAGCAGCAGTCCCACTCGGTGAGAAGCACGGAAATGTTGTTTCCCTCGCACGTCTTCGTGAATCCGGGCGAAACTTTCGATGGCAATGGCATTAACTCTCCACGGTATTGTCTTGCATCAAGGTGGATCTCCTTCAGCTCTGGGGCGAAGGTTCGCACGGATCCAAAGAAGTTCTCGAGAAGACTTTCCAGCGGCTGATCAACGTAGTACCTCTTCTGGTGGTGAGCAGCAGCACGTCCTCCCTGCCAATCACCTATTCTCATAACCCTGATATTTGGAGGCAAAACTCTTCCAAGCCAATCCGCACCCACTGCACACTGATCATGAAAATAACGTCCGAACCATGTGTCCATATCAGTTGCTGCGTATTCAAGCGCCACCATTTTGTTCAAACAAAGGGGTGTTACCGACGGTGGTGCGAAACTTTTGGTCATGGTCAGGCGCTTGAGGGTGGTAGCAACTCGGCTCAGGGCCGTTGAATAATCGGCATAAGTCCAATCAGTGTCCCAGACCTCTTCCCATTGCTGTGAGGCGATGACAAGCTCTTCAAGGCATTGAGTTGCAGACAAAACCTCGAGCAGAGAGTCTGGCACGATCTGAGAATCCAGGAATTCAAGCTTTCGGAGCGCTGCGGGTACTTTCATTGAAATCGATGTTATGTAGATTTCCATTCCACCAATGTTGTGGATACTCAAAGTATTGAGCGTTGGGTGAATCAACAGGGCCCAGAAATAGGCTAAGTCAAGGCCCAATAATCCAGGAGGGAGTGAAATGATCGTGCCTTCGGTAGAACTCAACATCAAACTACTCGAACTGACACGTGGATGGCAGGCTTACATGTTGTGAGAGATTGTAGAATGTTCCCTTTGGCTGCGTCGCCGAAAACACTATACCATTCTCCCAGATCCAACCAGCTTTCATCGGCGCTAACAGAGAGATTTTCGAGCCGCGGAAGCAGTGGGAGGAGGGATAACCCTAAATCTTCTGCCGGTGGTGAGCCATACCAATCATCATTTTCAAAGACTTCACCCTTCCTCCTTTCGAAACTTCGCACCAGCTTTGCTTTCTCAGAGTCGCGGGAAATAGCTCGGTGAAAGGAAAAGAGCTGCTTTTCTTCTCGGATGGTTACGGAAGGATAGAGAAGTGGCTCGGCGACTGCACCGAAAAGCTTGCAAACGCAAACCACGGACAACATATCTTGTATTTGAACATAGGAGAAAACAAGGTCAAGAAGCTCAACCGGCAGAGATGTGAATACGTCCCGGCCTGGCCCGTGTCTTTTGTGCGGCATCTCGGCCATGTGCGAGGCGTTGCCGTGTCGTCGTTCAATCGACTGCCTAAAGCTTCGCACTGAGATGAATGCCTCGTCGGGGTGGGGTTCGGCCGTATCCAGTGGCTCAGCTCGCTGGGGTTACAAAAAGCCAGAAACTGTGTCGGTGAGATGAAGATTGTATTCGTTGATGCGGACGCGGTGCAGCGTGTTGGTGCATAGCCGGTGGGAGCCGGAGTGGGAAGGAGACGTGTCGATGTTTGAGGTGCAGCTCTGCCACTAGCGCGTAGAATGAAAGCCGAAGCGACGCGTTTAGTAAGAAGACTCCTTGACGCGAATAATTGCTCATTACGGTCATTTTACCGGCAATAAGACAACGCTTTGTCGCCAAAGCTGCATCATTTTACCGCCCACTCCACTTATATTACTGCTGAAGAGATGGCCGTCCCTCGGGAAACAGACATTTTCAAGTTCATGTCCTAGCGATCTCCAGAAGAGCGTCCGCACGCGATTATATCCGAGTGTCATGCATGTGATCACTGTGTCTTCGTGGTTGATAGCTTGGTATTCTATTCAGCCTCACGCGCGATCATACTTAGCATCATGTAGCGTCCGAGGGATATTCTATGTTTAAGCCGCCGACAATCACTCAGCTGCGCCAGATGTCGCTAAACTAATGGAGATGGGTTAGTAGCTAACTTAAAACACGAGTAGCTTACCATGATAACGGCTTCAGACTCATCTCGACACTTTCGGTGCCAGCCTCAGCGCAGCCAGACGCCCAAAATCTTCAGCTTCGTTAATTTGGTGGAGATAGTACTAGTAGTTGCTGTGGAGCAATCGGGATACGGACAGCCCACGGCACAGTCTACGAGGGGCCAGGCATGAATGTTGCCGCGAGCAGTTAACTCTTTGGGAAAGAGACATCATTAGTCAATCCCAACCATACTGAATTTAAACCATTAAGATCACGTGTATAGCGCTTCCGAGGGTTCGCTGCGTTTGTCATATACTAAGTAAGTATTGACCGAGTGATGCTTATTGCCAAAAGGCCGTTCCGTGAGTATGAGGTCCGGTGGATTCTTGTGCGGGAAGACTAACTAAAACTGCGTAGATGAGCATGCCGTAACGCGGGTGGCCGAGTCCAATCCTACTGCTCTCGCTCTTTCGTTTTGGCGGTGAGGGTGGGTCTTTTGCGTGGCCATGGCACTCACGGGCCCCGCCCTTCGCTTCGGGCCGGCGGCTGCATCCCTCACGAAGAC